>JABSNV010000524.1:0-83961 GCA_024085815.1 Flaveria linearis
AAAAAAAAAGGGGCCTACTAAAGAGACGCCCTCCAGGATATCTGGACGCCCTCTTACGGCCGTAAGGCCCTTCACGGGCCGTATGGTCTGTCGCAAGTCAAATCGGCATTCAGAAAACGTAATTCAAAAACGTAACGGCCGTGAATACGATCACGGTCGTGTTTATTTACGGCCCGTGAATTTCTTCACGGCCCGTATGGAATTCGTCTACGGGCCGTGAACTTACTTACGGTCCTAGTTTCACTTTAATAATTTGACGAGATATTATTCCTCGTTTTTCGTGTAATTTTGTATTTATTACGTTATTTGATATGACGTAATATTCCTCGATAGTCGTGTAAATTTGTATTATTACATTATTTGATATGACGTAATATTCCTCGATATTCGTGTAATTATGTGACGAGATGCAATATTCCATTTCAACTACTATATAAACGTTAGTTTATAAATTCATTTCATAATTCAACGATAAATTCATTTCATTTCAACTACTACATAACGCAATATTCCATTTCAAGTACTATATAAACGTTAATATCTAACGTTACGATGTCTTTCTGGGATAGCAACTATTTATTTGTTCGGAATATAACTATTACCCTCAGGAGGGTTACGGTTATTACGAAGAGGCTGCTTCAAACTATCCAGGACAGTTCGCGTCCAATTACGCGGGAATGACGGCGGCGATGACGGGGGTGATAACGGTGGCGATAGCAGCGGGGATAATGACGGTTCTGGTTCCGGTAAAAAGGGTTTATACGACACGAATCAGGTTATAAGATATATCATATTAATTTTACTTTCATTTTACTATCATTTAGTAATAACTAACTAAAATATTAAATTGATTAGGTTTCTCATCTCGTGAAGAATTAGTTGATTGGGCAACTAAAGTGGGGCGAGATAATGGGTTCGTTATTGTCACCAAACGTTCAAAAAGAAATTCGAATGGTTTGGTGGTTAAAATTTGGTTGAAATGCGATCGGGGTGGTGTATATAAGGGAGCATCCACTCTAAGAAAAAGT
Organism: Flaveria linearis; assembly: GCA_024085815.1. Lineage (NCBI taxonomy): Eukaryota > Viridiplantae > Streptophyta > Magnoliopsida > Asterales > Asteraceae > Flaveria > Flaveria linearis. The sequence goes on from JABSNV010000524.1 coordinate 1,029, forward strand.
GGCACGAAAAAAACAAACTGTCAATTTGAATTGCAGGGTAAGTACCAGATCCAGAGAGATGGGTGGATTATAGTTGTTGTGGATGATACTCATAACCATGAACCTGCTGAACACCTGGAAGGACATGCATACGCAATGAGGCTCACCGAAAATGAGCTTTCTACTGTAAGGAATCTGACCGAGCAAATATTGACCCTCGAAACATTCTAGGCACGTTGAGGGAACAAAATCCCAATAACGTGTCTGGGTTACGAACCGTATATAATGCTCGGGCAAAAATAAAAAAGTCCACCAGAATTGGTGAAACCCAATGCAGGTTTTTTTTTCTATACTACAACAACATCAATATATTTACACCCCTCACATTGAGGAACCGACAAATACCGTCGACGGGGTTTTTTTTATACATCCCACTTCTCACACATTATGGCGTGCTTACCCACACGTGCTGATGATTGACACAACATACAAAACTAACTTGTATAAAATGCCTTTTGTTCAATGGTTGGTGTGACATCCACCCTGAAATCTTTTTCTGTGCTCACGCATTCATTGATTATGAGCGTGAAGCCAACTTCAGATGGGTGTTAGAGCAACTAAAAGCAACGCTGGAAGATAAGTGTATGGAGCCCCGTGTTATACTAACCGACCGAGACCTCGCTCTGATGAATGCGTCAGAAGAAGTTTTCCGAGTGCTGTTCGATTACTTTGCAGATGGCATATTTCGGAAAATATTGCTAAACATTGTAAGGCGAGTTTTTCAAATGAAGAGTGGGGTGCTTTTCAGCATGTGTGGTCGGTACTTATTAACTCTGAAACGGAGGACATATACGCTTATAATTACGACCGGCTTTATCGCAGATTGGTGTCCAACCATTCAAGTAAGTTTTCTAGTGTTATTCTTAAAATATATGTATATTTATATTAAAAATAAGTGCATTTTTTTAATAGGAGTGCTGATGTACTAAAAAATAACTGGTTGGACCCCTACAAAGAGAGATTTGTGTCGGCGTGGATAAATAGAAGTTATAACTTCGGTCAGCACAAACGAACCGAGTGAGAGCCAACATTCGTTGTTGAAAAGTTACCTGAAAGCAACCAATAGCACCCTGGATAGATTTATTCCTTCATTAATAATATCTTAGCTACCCAGGAAATTGCTATAAAAGAAAGTTTACAAAAGCAAAATCATGCTTATGGTGCAGCATAATCATGAAGTGCTTAAATTGCTGCGAGGTAACGTTTCTATTGCGGCTTTGGATATGTTAGTCGGTGAGATTAACAGGATAAATCATCTAATTATATCCAAAGAATCATGTGGCTGCCATCTTTTTACCAGCTTTGGTCTTCGTGTGCTTGTAAATAAACAATTACTTTCAAACAGGTGAATGTTTTTTACGTTTTTATTTTTTCATGAAAACTTTATTATATTTTATTTAATATATTATTTATAGGTCAATGTATCCGCTCGATGCCATTGATGTTTTTTGGAGGAAGCTAGATTTTTCACCCGCGTATATTGTACGGGAGGTTCAAGTAGATGTACATAAAGAGATGGAGATGGTGACAAAACATTTACTTGTCCAACCCGAAAGCGTGAAAGATCTTTGATTAATATTTTCAAATCTTTCGTACTCCTTCAAAAACGGATAAAAAACTCCTAAAGTCCAAACAAAACACGGGGTCGTCCAAAAAAAGATAAGCAAAAAGAAACAATATTAGACGCCCCCAGACATAGTTCATATGTTCAACCGAGAGAAAATTTTGAAGGTCCGCCAACATATTCAAGTTCGGTGGTGAAGTCAAAACAAGGGCCTTTGCAGCGCAGTCAATCCATGTCTTCAAAATCAAGAGCCAAAGATGGATTATCTCAACAGAGTTCCAAGTTTTCATATATCCCGGGCGACGAAGATAAAACAATTTTTTCCGGTTAACCGCTGGATTCCATCATTCTTTTTCCCGTATATTTCAGGTGGGATGATGTTTTAGCGGACGGCAATTGTGGTTTTCGTGCTATAGCACTCGCACTGGGATATGGTGAAAATCACTGGCGTTTTATACGTACGGAACTTTATCTGAGTTGGATGAAAACAGACATAGGTACGCTGCGATGTTTCCTGATATAAACGAAATAAGGGAATCATTAAACTGGAACGGGTTAGGTGCGGCTCACACAAAAATTGGATGACAGTGCCACCTGCTACAATCCTTATTGCTAACAGGTTCGAGTGGTTATAATTTTTATATCGATCGGCAACTCCGCTACTTATTTCCCGTTCTGGTTATCTCCTCGTGATATCAGTGAACATCATATAATTTCAATTGCTTATGTTCAAGATTGCCATTTCATTAGAATTCGATAGTGGGTGACTATCCAATGCCTGTTCGAGCAAATATTGGCATTTGTACAAAACAGAAAACGCCAATGATTGGGAGGCTATATACGGAAGTCGAATTCAAAAATATCTTGAACTAAGGCCCGTAGACCGGTTGAACATGTAGATTTAGTATAGTTTACACATTATCAATTCTTTCAATTCTTATATCAATTCTTTATTGTTGTTGAATGTAAACATGTAATATATCTTTCGTTTTCCAAAGAAAAATGCAATAAGAAGATTATCGAATTTTTCTTCAACCTTTGAATTTGTTTATATGAGCTGGGCATTTGGTTAGCATAAAAGTGTGTAGGAATTAATGATATGAGATGCATAATATATGTTGAGATTCAAGTATGTTTTTCAGTGCAACTTTTCGACTGAGATTCAAGTATGTTTATATAATTGCAGAGCCTGGCGTCGGATTTTTGAAGGATATATATTTCTTTATGTGGGACGAGTAGGTTCAAGTACTGATTTTATTCTCCAAAAGGTGATTAATATTATTCGTACAAACCACTTCCTCCACAAGCACAACCAATTGTAAACATATAATTAAACATTTAAACGTCATCCAAAATAACTCATAATATATAAACATAATTTTACAAATTTTTTACATGAAAGGTAAATAAAACAATAAAATCCTACTATCTATGCGTCATGACCACCACCAGCATCACCACCACCAGCATCCTCCGCATCACCACCACCAGCGCCCTCGTCATCACCCGCAAGTCGTCTGACAAACGGAGGCAACTCCGGCCGAGGGGGGAGGTCGATACCCTGGCCGCAGCCAAAATGCTGCACGCATCCGCCGTCCATATAGCAAGGCCTGGGACTGGCGCAACAAATGTAGTGCCTCCGCCATAAACTCCCCCGTCGGCGGAATCTGCCGAATGATGGTCCTGGGAACAGGCGGTGGGACGGGTGGTCGGCGTGGGGTGGGGCTGCGGTGCTGCGGCGGCGCCGGCTGCCTCCTCCTCACCAACGTCGGCACCGGCTGCCAGACGGTCCGACCACCATCAGTGGACCATCGGAGGTCGTCGCCAAATTTGGCGGCAATCCCCATGGCCATGACGGTCTGTCGACCCAAAATCCGAGGCGGCGTGTCCGTAGTCTGCCTCGCAATTAGGGCGTCCGTAAACAACCCTAAGCGCGAGGCAATGACGGTAATGTACGAGCCGCAAACAATCGGGCTATCCATCTGCAAAACAATCAAACAATAGGCATAATTATGAATCGCATAATAGATAATACTTATTTGTTAACAATTAGTAGAAATATTTTTTACCTTGCCCTGAATGACGCTCAAAAAAATAGGCGGCCATGCAGTGAGCTAGATTCACCGTCTGGGTGAAAGCAAGGCCCTCAAAAAAAAAGTCAAGGAGCGAACCTGCTCCATGCTCTGGTCTCTGCGGCAATGGTGCCGGCAATGCACCGGTGTAGATACCGGTGCAAAGGATCCCTAATAGAGGTCGCCCTAATGGCGCCCTCCACGGCTGGTCGGAAATGGTCGGCCACCATCCGACCAAAGGAGCCGGCTCCGACTGGACCTCGTCAGTATAAAAACGAGGATCCTCCGTCTCCTCTTGGGTGTAAAACCCAAGAGTCACCGCCCACTGGGCGAGGGTGAACTCGTACCTACCGGTGCCCCAGCCTAAATCGAACCGCTATGTGCTGGCGGGGGTCCTGATCCTCAAAGGCGGGAGTGAACTGAAACGTACACAAAAACTGCAACGTCAGCTCCCGGTAGCCCCTCCTCGATCCCAAATCAAACATCCGCCTCCACGGCGTCTCTCCGTCCAGCCCGATGATACTGGGCACGTGCTATGTCTCCGACCTCCTCCAGCACGTCCCAGTCGATGGTGCGTGTCCCCTTCAGGGGACGTCCAATCAGCTTCCCAGCTTTTGCCGTGGCTGGGTCTCCCTCGGAAAACGAAGATCAGGGTGGGTCCAGAAAGTCACCCTGACCCTCGGGCTCAGTCCGGACGTGTACGTTTGCGGGGCGGCATAATCTGCAAAAAAAAAAAAATAATAAATTCACCAGAAAAAAAAAGGGTTACGGCCCGTGAAGAACATCACGGCCCGTAACCCACTTAGGTTTCAAAGGATACGGGCCGTAAAGGACGGTCACGGCCCGTAACCCTCTGAAAATTCAAAAGGATACGGCCCGTGACACCCTTCACGGCCCGTAACCCCAAACTTTTCAATTTCCAGATTTTTTAAAATACAATTTTATATATTTAAACGAAAAATACACAAAAATAAAATACGGATTTGAATACGTACCGTAGTATGGAGTCGGATGTATGAAAATGATGAAAATACGGAGGTCGTGACGGGAGTAAATCGTATGTGTGTTTTGGGGGCGTAAATGAGCAAATGGGCCGTGAGGTCCTATATATTATCGGGCCTCACGGTCGTGACGGACCTCACGGCCGTTACATTATTCCACACGGCCCGTTACCTCTTTCACGGGCCGTGATGCTTTGTACTTTTAAAACCCGACCGTTGACACTACACGGCCGTATGGTGACACCCTCACGGCCCGTAAAGCCTCTCACGGGCCGTACAAAACTTTTTCAAGTCTATAAATTCAGCCGCTTGACACAAACAATTCACACAAATTTACTCAATACCCAAAACATGAGTGCTACAAGTGATCAAAATCCGTGGACGGATGAAGAGGAGGTGACTTAGTAAGATCTTGTATCGAAAATTCAGGTACTATCCCGCCAAATTCAATATTTTGGAACCGGGGTTCAACTCGTTTCATCAAATTCTCGAACGTGAAGAATATCGCACCACTCGTGAACTTAGCAACAAGTGGTCTGACTGAGAAGGAAGGTCACGACATTTCACCAGCTCTACAAAGACGTTTACAACAATCGAAATATGTTATGGAATGATACGGATATTATGACAAGAACTCAAGAAAGATATCGGGAGAATTTGGAATTTCCTTCAACCATTTTGCGGCTTGGATCTTTTATAAAGATCAAGAAGATTAAAAATTATGTGTTTTATTTTTGTGTGATAATAACGGTTTATCGTTTTGAATGTACTAATAAACGTTATGTTTTAATAAAATTTCATTACTGTTCTACATTACACGTCTAGAATACAGTTCGTCTGCCATAAATCTTCGGAATCTAAAGCAAGCATCCTGTAAGCTAACCTCTTGCCACTCTAAAGATCTATTTTGAACCAACCTACGCAATAACATACAAATTACAACTCCCGAATCTCGACCAATATGACCGGCGTTAGGGGGCCAAACGGTTTCACCCGATACCACCAGTTCTTCGATTTCTTCTTGTCCCGGAGTGCTGCCAATATTGTATACGTGACAGAAAATGTAAAAAGTACGATTCGAATTGTACGAAAATCGTTCGCGCATTACGATGAATGCACCATGAATCATCACACGTATTTGGTCGGCATTCGTATGGAGAATATATACGAACTTGTAGTGAGTCCATAGAAATCTTAAAAAGATACCAATTTTCTTCGTCATCAGTCATTGGTACGTAAACCTACAAAACAATTAATTCACGGTTATAAATTTATGATTTTTATTGTAAAACATGAAAACAGTATTACCGTATCAACTTCCATAACGCGGGATATAGACAGTCACTCCCGTCTCCAAATTCGTTACCATTAACGGACCCCGAGTATATTAAGTTAAACCACTCAAATGGGAGAATCGTCCAACGATCACTACCCGGCAACTCTTCGGTTCTACGTATTTCTTCGTATCTCCATATTGTGAGTCTATTTGTCCACGCCCGAACATGCTATAAAACAACAACTTTTTAATCGTTAGAATTTAAAATAAAATAAAATATATAAAAAACTTTAAATCATACCTCTGTACCTAAAGACACGTTTCCGAGTAATTCACGCCAAAATTGTAACGGATATCGGAATGACCCATGTAATACACTCTACATGTTTGGGAGTCACCGTTACGTATAAAGTGAATAATATTCTGAGACCAGTTCCTCCCGTTCTGCCAATTATGGTTATCTATTGGATCGGGAATACTTTCCACAATATCTCGTGAGTTTGAAGATGACTCATTTTGACGTCTTCTCCTACCTCCACGAGAAACATTTTTACTGTTTGTTCTCACTAAACCATATAACAAGTCATATATATAACGGTTTATATAGAATCTTAAATCGAATCAAGGAATAATACGTCGCGTCACATAATTATAAATTTAAAAGTGCACGTAAAACGAGGAAAGTAAATTCTCAGAAGGACAACTACGGCCCGTGAAGGATCTCACGGGCCGTTATTGAGGTAGTTAACGGGCCGTGTGTGCGACGTTTACGGGCCGTTTGTTCCTTAACGGGCCGTGATAAATGCAGTTGTGAGAATTAAATTTCGAAGCCCTCACGGCCCGTAAGGTCCTTCACGGGCCGTGAAGAAAGTCAAAGGGCGTTTAATTATCACCTGACAGGGCGTGCAATTATCATTATGTGGAATTGTTGTTTTACAATGTAATTACCGTTGCATAGTTTTTATCAGATGAAGTAAAATTTATCCACTGTGACGTGATTATTATTATAAGCTTGATTAATATTACGAAGTAAATTTTACTAAAACCGAATTTTACTTTCTAAAATACACTTGATTTTCTTAAAACCTCATTTTTACAACGACATAAATTTTACTTCATATTTTATTGATGTCGAAAGGTCGATCAAAAATAAGTTAAATTTAAATTGCCTAATCATCTTTAATTAATAAAGGTACGTAGGATGGTGTACCACCCGAAGTAAGTGGTATTGTTGTTAACTAAGGGGCTGTTTGGTAGATCTGAATCATTAAGTGCTGAATGGTTAAGAGGTCTGAATGGTTAAGAGGCTCTGAACCAGTAAGTGCTGAACCAAAATGTGCTGTTTGGTTGAATCTCTGAATGACTGTACAAAATGACAATTTTACCCCTCTGAATTATTTTGGGCTGAATAAAATGTATCTGTATGGTAGATGTCTGAATGAACTCAAACCAACCAATTACGGAACCCAATTAAGATCAATATCCATATATGAACTCAACCCATAACCACAAAGTCAAATTACCACCAAATTAACAAGAAACAAAAAGTCAAACACATGAAATCTTTGAACTTTAGTTACCTCAGGTACAGAGGAAGCCGAACAGCTTCTTGGAGTTTCAAACGACGACAAAGAAAACTGCTTTGAAACAACACCGACATCAAAATAAATCAAACCGAACTCGGTATATCGACCCAAATCTCCTTCACCAGAACCACAAGAACAAATCTTTAGCAGAAATCCCAGACAGTTCATTGATTCGACCAAAGGTCAAACTTCCAGAAATGTTTCGATCATAGTGCAATTCTTCTTCAAACTGAACCATTCAAGAACAAGAACCACAAGACCAAAGGTGATGTGGCGGGCGGTGATGCTGTGGTCGGGGTCAAAGGTGAATCGGGAGGTCGGAGGAAGCGGGATGGCGGAGGTGAATCGGGGTCGGGGTCGAAGGTGAATCGGGCGGTGATGCTGTGGTCGGGCGGTGATGCTGTGTCGGGCGTGTGATGTGGCGGGCGGTGATGCTGTGGTCGGGGTCGAAGGTGAATCGGGCGATGAAGTGAAGATCGAAGATGAAGATGAAGAGGCGTGGTGAATCGGGATGGCGGAGGAGGCTGTGGTGAATCGAAGATGAAGAGGTGTGATGAAGATCGAAGATGAAGATGAAGATCGAAGGAAGATGAAGATCGAAGATGAAGATGAGTGCTTGTGAGTTTTGAGGGTAATTGTGTCTACAACTTCATTCAGCGACATCATATATCTGAACCATTCAGCACTGAATGGTTCAGTTAAGAGGCTCCTTATTTTCGAAACAAACACTCCAGCCTCTTAACGGTTAAGAGGTAGCCTCTTAATGGAACCATTAAGAGGCTACCAAACAGCCCCTAAATTCCTAATTGTTAAAAGTTATATCTTTCATTCAATTTTATTCTCTAATAGTTTTGTCTTGTTGGTTTATTTGTGTTTATTCGTCATGGGTGCTGCTATTGAATGGATGCTGGGCTTCTGCTTATTGGGCTGAGAGAGTGGTGCTGGGCCGAAGTAGGGTTTGCTCTCTTGTTGCTTATAAAAGCTTATGTTCGTGATCTGTTCTAGGGCATAAAAGAGATCTGGCATACCACCGTGTATCACTACATTCATCTGTTCATCTTCACCCTACATTAGGGTTTCTGGTTATGCTACGCTTCTGTTGTGTTGAAGGTTATCACATTAATAGCCTCCTTGTAAAGTTTCACTACTGATTGTATACAATCAGGTCTCATTTGTGGTTCGTTGTATTGAAGTTGTCTTAGAGGATTGAATTGTTGGCTACAGTTTTGTAACATGGTATCAGAGCAGTAATTGCTCTTACCGTGTATGCAATCGATTCTGGGATCGTCCTCATCAAAGAATATCCAGGGTTTTGACACTCGAAACCCCATATTGGTGGTCGCTTGATGGTTCTTGACCATCGTATGAGGGAATCTCCTCACTCTATTGTTGCCGCCTAGTTGAGCGCCTTTGTGGGGCTTTGCTGTTCTGCTAAATCGAGATTACTGCTAGGGTTCTATTGAAACCCTAACCGTTCTAAAGGAGTATCATCACTGAATCTGTATAACCTTCTCTTCTTCCGTGTTTGGTGTAGCCCTAAGTGAAGGCTACACAAACCGAACCGCTTGCATCTCCATACGCTGTAAGGCCCTTCTGTCTCTGATCGATTATATTTCAGTTATGTTCTTAGCCTAGGTGCACGATTTAACTGTGGTCTAGGCATTGTTTGACTGGGTTAGGGGTTACCGGTAACTGATATTACAGGGAGAGCAAACCCCTGTTTATGTGTTGCATATATTCTGTGTGCATCTTGCAGTTGGGTCAAGTTTTGTTGTTTCTGATCAGTTTTGTGCATTCACTCGTGTGCTTGAATTGATTGATTTGCATAGGTACCATCACTAATCCTTGATCTGCCACAACAGTGGTGTGAAAACCTGGCGTGGTGGTGGTTGCCTTATGTGCGTATGCTTGTGTGAATCACTCTTGATCTGTGATTCTTGTTTTTGGTGAATCATGTTTGATACTGATAATACTTAGACTAATAATACTGCTATTATTACCCTTGTTAGCAAGCTTGATGATAGTGACCCACTTATTTGCATGCTAGTGATTCTAGCATGCTCACCGTAGTAAATGTTAAACTGAAAGGCACTGAAAATTACACTATATGGTCTAATGCCATGAAACTGGCCCTACAAGTAAAAACAAATTAGGCTAATAGATGGAAAATGTAAAAAACCTTCTAATGATGATGTGTTAGCTAATCAGTGAACGATGTAACTCTGTTGTACTTACTTGGATTCTAAATTCCATATCAGAAGAGTTATATGCTGGTCAAGTTTTTTCAAAATTAGCTAAGGATGTTTGGGATGAATTGAAGGAAACATATAATAAAATCAATGGATCTGTAGTATTTGATCATTATCAAAAAAATAACTCTTTAAAACAAAATGGGAGTACTGTTTCCGAGTACTATAACAAACTTAATTCAATGTGGAAACTATTTGATAACATGGTACAACTTCCTTCATGTTCATGCCAAGCTTCTAAAGAATTCAACGACTTCAACCATATGATTAAGCTAATGCAATTTCTAATGGGCCTAGATGATATTTACCAGTCTGTGAGGTCTAATCTGTTGACCAGGGACCCACTCCCTACCTTAAAAACAGCTTTTTCAATAATCTCAAGAGAAGAATCTCATAGAGTGTCAAACAACTCTTCAAAAAACCAATCTCAAAACATGGCATTCTTTTCAAAAATTCTCAATCAGCTGACTTTAAAAGGAAACCATATAAGGGTCCTAATCCCAACTTAAAGTGTACTCATTGTAATAAAATTGGGCATACTGTGAAAAGATGTTTGAAATAGTCGGGTACCCTCAAGGAAATAAGACCAAAAGTGGTCAATTCTCTGGTCAAGGCTCTAAACCTATCTCTAGACCTGGCCAAAATGCTAACTCTTCTGTGACAGCCCTTACGACTGATCAAATCACCAACTTCTAGGGCTGTTAAATGAAAAAAACATGTGACCAGTCACAAAATTTGAATGTTGGAGGTAACACACCCTGCTTTCTATCATCCACCTTGACTAACTTGAACACATCTGACTCTAAAAATGTTATTTCTGGAAAAAACATGGGATGGATAATGACTCATGTGCTAATCAGCACATGATCATGAGTGATAAAAAACTTTTTGATGAGGTAGATGTATCTGACCTTAATATTACTGTTAAACACCCAAATGGCACTAATGCCTTGGTAAAGAAAATTGGGAATCTAAAACTTTCAAACAATGTTGTGTTAACAGATGTGTTTGTTGTCCCGGATTACTTTGTTAACTTAATCTCAGTATATAAGTTAGCAAAGGACAACAAAATAAATATGGCCTTTGATGCTAATAACTGTTACCTTCAGGATCGTGTTCAAAGAAAGTCCTAGTGACTGGTAGTCAAATTGATGGGCTATATTACTATGATGATGAATCAAACCCTGATAAGGTGTGCTTTAATAGCATAGATACAGTAAATATATGGCATGCTAGATTAGGTCACCCATCTTTTCAAGTCCTAAATATTCTAAAGAATGACTTTAAAATAAAAAGTCAAAGTGACTCTAGACCATGTGATGTTTGTCATAGAGCCAAAAACGAAGAGAGTCATTTCCTTTAGGTAAGCATAATCAAAAAAACTTGGTGACCTCATTCACCTTGATGTTTAGGGTCCTTATAGAGTCAACAGTCGAGAAGGATTCAAATACTTTCTCACTGTTGTAGATGACTATACCAGGGCTGTTGGGTATACTTGTTAAAAACAAGGATGACGTGTTCCAAAATATTGAAAGTTTTGTATATTTACTTGAAAATCAGTTCTCTAAATCTGTTAAGATCTTTAGAAGTGACAATGGCACTTAGTTACCAACAACCAATTTGCCCAATTTAACAAACAAAAAGGTATTATTCACCAAACTAGCTATCCGTATACCCCCCAACAGAATGGTATCGTTGAAAGGAAACACCAACATCTCTTGAATGTTGCTAGAGCTCTTTTATTTCAATCTAAACTTCCTATAAATTTCTGGTCTGAATGTGTATTGACTGCTGCCTATTAATAAACAAGACTCCTTCTGTGCTAAAAGGGAAAACCCCATATGAACTGTTATTTGGATTTAAACCCTCTCTTGAACACTTAAGGGTATTTGGATGTTTGTGCTTCAGTTTTATTTTAAATAACTCTAACAAATTCAGCTCTAATGCTGAGAAATGTGTTTTCCTTGGTTATTCCATAATAAAAAAGGGTATAAACTGTGGAGTTTAGATAATAAAACTATTATTTTTTCACGAGATGTAAAGTTTTATGAAAATATTTTCCCATTTTTTGGAAATAAATCTGTTTTGGTGAAAACAATCAGATTGATACTACAATTGATCACATCACTTTCTTTGATGACCTAAGCACAAATGTCTCAAACATCTTTCCTAGTCCCAATGATGAGGAGAGGGTGGATAGTGAACACAGTGACCCTGCTCTAGCCTGTAACTGCAGTCCTGAGACTTCAGGCATGGCTTCATCCAAGCAGCCAAGGCTTGGTGAAGGCAGTATTAGGCAGGACATGAGTCATCCAGTCATGAACAGACTTGTCTCTCCTGAGGGAACAAGTGAACAAGTCAATCCTATCTCAGTTCGGAGGTCCTCCGTAGTTCTAACCTCCTAAGCAAACTCAATGACTTTGTCATTGAAGGCAAAGTCAAGTATGGCTTGGAAAGGGTAGTTAATTATGCTGGATTGAGTCCTGAAAATTTTGTGTTTTCTACTTCTTTAAATAAAAGTAGAGAACCTAAGTCTTTTAAAGAGGCAGCTCTTGATCCAAACTGGACTCAGGCTATGAATAACGAAATGGAAGCATTAAACCGTAATAATACATGGGAACTTGTAAATTTACCTAGTGGAAGAAAACATATAGGTTGTCGGTGGTTGTACAAGATTAAATATAAATCTACTGGTGAAATTGAACGATATAAAGCTAGATTAGTTGCAAAGGCTATAGCCAAAAGGAAGGAATTGATTTTGATGAAACATTTGCACCCGTTGTAAAAATGGTCACTATACGTGTTGTAATTAGTCTAGCTGTCCAAAAAGGTTGGAATCTATACCAACTAGATATAAACAATGCTTTTCTTTATGGTGACTTAAATGAAGAAGTATATGTCCTTACCCAAAGGATTTTTCAAAAGATGATAACCGTGTGTGCAAATTAACCAAATCTTTGTATGGCTTGAAACAAGCACCCCGAATGTGGAATGCTAAACTTGTTAGTGTGTTGAATGAGCTTGATTTTGTGCAAAGCAAAAGTGAGATTACTCTGTTTGTAAAGTCAAAAAATTCGTTGTTTCTGGCTTTGCTTGTTTATGTTGATGACATAATTGTAACAGGAAATAGTATTGGTGAAATTAATAAAGTCAAGAGTTTGCTGCAATCAAAATTTTAATCAAAGACTTAGGAGAGCTTAAATATTTTTTGGGTATTGAAGTTCTTCGGTCTAAGTCTGGGTTGGTTCTGTCCCAAAGGAATACTATATTGATCTATTAGCTGAATTTAGTATGACAACATGTAAACCTGTCTCTACCCGTTAGAACAACATCATGTTATTTCTGTCTTATGCAATAAAGACACTTCTATGTTAGAAAATGTGTCTGGTTACCAACAATTGATTGGAACACTAATTTATCTGTCACATACTCGCTGACATATCTTACTCAGTCCAATTTCTCAGTCAATTTATGCATAACCCAACCAAAGTCCATTGCAACTTGCCTTACGAGTCTTAAGATATCTTAAAAATGCTCCTGGCATGGGACTGAAGTTTAGCATTCTGACTCGTTTGAGCTAGTTGCATATGCAGACTCTAATTAGGGAAAGTGTTTAAGTTCCAGGCGGTCTGTTACAGGATACTTTGTATTCTTGGGTAATTCTGATGGAAAAGTAAAAAACAGTCCACTGTGTCTCGGTCTTCTGCTGAAGCCGAGTACAGGTCGATGTGTGCTGCCACGTGTGAAATGTGGGTTTATGAATGTGTTGCAAGAATTGAGTGTATTTGTACTGATCCAGTTCTTTGATATGTGACAGCCAGGCTGCGCTGTCTATTGCTGCAAATCTTGCCTTCCATGACCGGACTAAGCATTTCGAAATTGACCTTTTTTTCTTAGAGAAAAGATCTCTGGGGGAACAATTAAGACTGTCTCAACAAAGTCTCCTGACCAAGTTGCTGATGTGTTACAAAAGGCTTATTTCCTAATCAGCATGAATTTTATGTAACAAGCTGTGTTTAACAAACCTATTTAGTCAATAAAATGAGGGGGGTGTTAAAAGTTATATCTTTCATTCAATTTTATTCTCTAATAGTTTTGTCTTGTTGTGTTTATTCGTGTTTATTCGTCATGGGCTGCTGCTATTGAATGGATGCTGGCTTCTGCTTATTGGCTGAGAGAGTGGTGCTGGGCCGAAGTAGGGTTTGCTCTCCTATTGCTTATAAAAGCTTATGTTCGTGATCTGTTCTAGGGCATAAAAGAGATCTGGCATACCACCGTGTATCACTACATTCATCTGTTCATCTTCACCATACATTAGGGAATCTGGTTGTGCTACGCTTCTGTTGTTGTTGAAGGTTATCACATAATAGCCTCCTTGTAAAGTTTCACTATGATTGTATACAATCAGGTCTCATTCTTGTGGTTCGTGTATTGAAGTTGTCTTAGAGGATCGAATTGTTGGCTACAGTTTTGTAACACTAATTGAGCTGGACATAAAAATTAAAACTTGAAAGTTGATTTGGTTTGATAGTTAGTAAAACTGATAAAAAAGATGAGAATGGTTTAGAAACAATATAGTGTAAAAAATCACACTAAAGTTTTTAAGTTTGCGAAGCTAATTGTTTGACCTAGGTTCATCAATTCTTGACTTTGATCTTTGAAGTATGATCGAGAATGTAATCAGGATGTATTAGGATTATCGATCACCACTTTTGCCCAAAAATTATCTCCAGACTTTTAGATATGATCTCCCACTGAAAACTACAGTTTTAGGACTTGTAAGGTAGCCAAAAAATCACAAAAACTTACACTTGAGCAACCATGCTCCATCATCGTAACATAATTACTATAAATTTATTTATTTTCCATGTATAATATCTCATGATTTTTCTCCATTTATTTTCTCAATAATTTTTTTTTCTTTTTCTCTTTTGTAAATTGTTTAACCCTTAGCTAGCTTTTAGGCATGGGCCTCGTTCCTCTGTTGTGGCTGCAAAAGAAAGCCTTCGTTTCAATCAGCTTTTAATGCCAAAGTAACTACATGTTAGCAGCTAGGAAAGACGATACTCTGTATCTTCTTTCCAAGCTACAGCGGCAGGAGAGGGATATTAGATCGTTTACCCTCTCTAGCCATCACGAAAGCAGAGTCTCCCTGGTTACACCTACTATTGTTGCTAGTTCTCCTACTATAGGGTATATAGAAAAACAAAAATAAAAAAACAACAAAAAAAGCTCTCTATACACTGGGAGGTTATATATAAACTTATCTATTTTATTAATGTTGAGGTGTGATAACGCGATAGATATATGGTGTGTGTATGTGTGTGTGTGGAAGGAAGAAAATAAAATATAAAATAACCATAAAAAAATGATTCATTTCTAATTTTATAAAACATACACCATAAAAATTGTATATATAAAAAACAAGACATGTCATACAAATTGTTTAATAATCATTAAACACAAATCATCATAATAATAAAAGAACCATGCATAATATAAGTCCAAAAAAATAATCATAAACATCATCATCATAATAGTAAAAGAACCATGTCTTTTACCCATAAATATATGAAGTCTACTTTTATCTACTTTTATCTACTTTTATCTACTTTTATCTATTTTTATCTACTTTTATCTACTTTTATCTACTTTTATCGCCTACATTAACTTGTACAATGAAGACATTCTATTGTTGAAAATTCTTGTGTCGACTCCTTCAAACGATCCATATCATTGTAAATATTAAGTATATGGTGTGCAATATATGTTTTCATAAATATATCTTTTTTTAATAATTAAATGTTACCTTACATATTTTATTACCTCTAACCTACATCACAACCAATTTATATTAACCTGTCGTAAATAAGAATCAAATCAACTTAAAAAAAGATTCACCGTAACTCTTTGTGTCATTAGGATTGAACCTGAACACCATCATAAGTTTCAATAAATATATAATTAAAAATATATATCAAAATTAAGTATTATCTTTTTATAGTAAAAACAAAGACTAGTTGATTAGCTCAAAACTGTTCATTGGAGTCTTTTTATAAGTTCAAATTGTGTGAAAAGGCTTCATTTTCCACCACTTACCTCCAAGAACGTGGGACCCGAAAGTTATTTTTATCGAAAGTTGGATGAAAAACTCAAGATATATTATATAGGTTTAACTTTTTTACAGAAGTGAAAGTCCTTGGGTGGTAGAAGAAGTGAAAGTCCTTGGGTTTTTGTGGTTAAAAAATCGGGTCAAATTACAACGCTTACTTGAAAATCATGGTTGATGTTTAACTCATGTTGTCTTGGTGTATAACCTGTTGGTACTTTCTTGGTGCAAATCTTGTATTTGGGGTGATATAGCTTCTTGCTAGATGGTTTGCTAATATAATCCTTTTTGTTGGCCGTTTAAAAAGAGTAACTTTTTTACACTGTAAATAAATCATTATATTAAATTAGAAATTTATTTATTTACTTTTGAAATTATTACATTAATTATTATTAAGAAACGTCAATGTATTATATAAATCATTATATTAATTAGAAAATTTAATTTTTTATTCAACTTTTCTAGTATATGTTCTTGGCATTCAATTTTGTTAGTAAACTATTATATCGAACATCTAATTTCTTTAAACTAAGGACTTAAAGTAAAAAGTTATGTCAACCACAAGGATTATCCATGTTATTAATTCTTGGTATTATAAAATGAAAGAATAAAAAGATTAAGATATATGAATGATAAATGGAAAATGCGATTAAAAAAATGAGATATGTACACCATACTAAATGTTAAAAACTCTAATTATTTGTTTAAATACTCACCTTAGGACAGACTGATGTACGAGATTCTCTTCGAAGACGTGTCAACCTAATGCCCCAACGTTTCATACTCCAGTAATAGAGATAATCGTGTGGGTCAATGACCCGTCATTATATAATTAGCCGTTCAAAAACCAAAACCTAAAGAAATCTTTCACATCAATGGATGGGTAATTATATATTGAAAGTGAGACTAGTTAGCGGGTTTTTATCTAGTTCATGTCATATATTTTATTTGGGTCAATTTTTTATTTAAGTTTTAACATAATTTATATATGTTAAAGATCATTGAAACCAATTAGTTATTACGAGATAAAAATAATAAAAATCTTGATCATTTATTCTTTTATAAATGGTTCGTATTTGTAAGTGTTGTAATTCCTACAAACATAAATGCATGTGCGGCAACTATGTATATAAAAGCATCAAACTAGTTTGTTGATATGTATTTTAATATATAATCTACACATGCTCTACCAGTATAGGCTATATACATATAATGTTTTTCTCAATTTTTTAGAGTGAGAAATCGTACTAGTTTATACGTAATGTTTTCTCAATTTTAAGAGTGAGAAACAATAAAATTATATTTATATCATTTTTTATTTCTTTTAAATAAGATTAGAAAGTAAACTTTTCTTTTGTTCAGCATGTCTTTGCATGAGTGCGCACGTGTGTATATAATCTTTTCATTTAGGCTCACAGTTTAACGAGCTAGAACCTAGGCATGTTTAACAAATGTGCTTTATAATTGTGAGGCTCGAGATTACGCTCATTTAAGCTCACTTCATCTTTAGCTTTTATTAATCCATTTCTAAGTAGCTTTCATGTAACTAGGCTCGTTTACACCCCCTGTGTGTAATAAATCAAAGTAAAGATCAGTTTGTAATATAGTCATGCTAGGATCATCCATATAATTAACTCTAAGCAAATTAGGATATGTGCAGTTATATTTCTTAAAACAAATGTATCATTAATTCTTTACTATTTTAAAACAGGAATATTCGTTTTGAAATTCCAATTTTTTTCAATGGACATTTTGTCAACATTTATAAAAGCAAAAATGGTTACCAAAGTCATAATTTTATTCATGCATGCGTCATACATCTAGAAAAACACTATTCTTCGCCACTAGCTTGTTTAAAAAAACAGAATTAAATTTATATACTAAATATATACATCAACATTTAGCTATATATTTGATTGATGGGGGTGATAATGTGTTATCTTGCAGTTTGATCTCACAAAACCAGATATCATATGGAGTCTTCCTCTTCGCCAAAAAAGTTACCAAGTGGTAGAATCAAAGCCATTCAAGAGCTTGAAAAAGGTAAAGAATTGACCAATAAGCTTCATGAGTTGCTAGGTCAACAAGAAAAAATTGAATCAGATCTCAAGTCAGTCAACGATGAGGTGAAACAGATACTGGGGATGTTTGATGATACCTTTTTGATTTTGAGGTCTTCTAGCCTCAATGAGATTTCTCATATTCCAAGTGATGATGTGAGATCTTCAAGCAGCGGCGAAGAAGAAGTCAACAGTTTTAATGAAAACGCATCAAGACTATGAAATCCGTAATAAACGTGTTACAAAAAGAGTGTGTTTTATGTTGCATCATATTTTTTACTAGTATAAATCATTGTAAATCCTTAAATTTCTATATATTATGTGATGTTGATAATATCAGATCTAAGTTGATTTACTGGTGCTATGTTCTTTTTATACCTTATCTTTATCAAATTAGACAACTATCATCCATATGATATATACACACACATATACACACACATAAATATATACATACGTACGTACATACGTACATATATAAAAACAAGACCCTATTTGTATACATTTGTGAGTTTATGTATAAACATGTATATCCAGTTGCTAATAATTATTTTGTCTAGCCATACGTCGAAAATATGCTTCAACAATCATAAAAGTTATTTGTACTTTAGTTGAGATGGATATTCTTGTAGAAAGTGCGGTTAAAAACAATTATCAACTCAAAGTACCCAAGGTAGTATATTTTTTTATCTAAAAGTAGTACATATGGCTATGAGATTGATGATGTAACCAAAAGCCACAATTTTGATGACTTCCTCTCAAATTGTGCTCTAGCTAGTTACTATTCTAATATTCTATAGTGTTGTAAAAACACCTACAACCGATCAAGAACGATCTAACTCAAAATCAATTAAGAACAATTTGAACATCAAGAACTCAATTGATTATTCATCAGTATTATCAATACACTTGCGGATATATATACATCGCCAATTTGAACCTAAAAAAGTCTAAACAATTGTCATACGCCAAAGAATAGGGTAATGACAAAAACAGTCCCTGTACTTCTAAAGAAACAATTAAGACTTTTACCCTTTTACCCAACAATCTCCACCAAAGTCTTCATTGCACTCATCTGATTCCCGGAGCTTCAACACAGAAGTTGAACTTAGAACCAGGCAACACTTTAGTAAACATGTCAGCAGGATTATCATCTGTACTAATCTGCTTTACTAGCACCTCTTTAGAAAGAATTACATCTCTAACAAAGTGTAACTTCACATTAATATGTTTAGTCCTCTCATGGAATATACTATTTCGTGACAACTGAACAACACCTTGATTATCACAATAAACCACTGCATCAGTTACCTGAACACCAATTCCATGACAAAACCCTTTAGCCAAATAGACTCTTTCACACCCTCAGTCAAAGCAATATATCTGCATCTGTTGTAGACAAAGCAACAACCTTTTGCAACTGAGCCTTCCAACTTACCACATTTCCCAGCACACAAAAAGCATATCCTGTTACTGATCTACCTCTATCCAGATCTTTAGCATAGTCAGCATCAACATAACCACAAACCTCACTATATACTGTATTAGACCAATCTTTAAACACTAATCCATAATGCTTAGTGCCACAGAGATACCTTAAGATCCATTTAACAGCATTCCAATGCTCTTTACCAGGCTTAGATAAAAATCTGCTCACCAAACTAACTGCATACCCCAGATCAGGTCTTGTGCACACCATAAGATACATAAGGCTGCCCACAACATTACCATAAGGCACCTTATCCATATAAGCCTGCTCAGCATCTGTTTTAGGAGAATTATCAAAAGACAATTTGAAATATGCACCCAAAGGAGTCTGAACTATCTTACAACTTGACATCCCATACATTGTCAAGACTTTATCAGCATAACCACACTGAGATAACTTCAGAATTTTCCTTTCTTTGTCTCCAACAATTTCCATGCCTAAAATTTTCTTAGCTTCTCCCAACTCCTTCATCTCAAATTCCCTCTTTAACATCTCCTTAGTTGACACAATTTGACCTTTATCTTTGCAAGCCAACAGCATGTCATCAACATAGAGCAGCAGATACACAAAATTACCATCTTTACACCTTTTATAATACACACAACTATCATATGAGCTTCTGTTAAATCCTATACTAATCATGTAATCATCAAATCTTTTATACCATTGTCTAGGGGACTGTTTAAGTCCATACAAAGACCTCTTTAAGAAACACACCTTGTCTTCATACCCCTTGACTTCATACCCCTTAGGCTGAATCATATAAATCTGCTCATCTAGTCTACCATGTAGAAAAGCAGTCTTCACATCTAACTGCTCTAGTTCCATATCAAAAGAAGCAGTCAAAGATAGTATCACCCTAATTGAAGAATGCTTTACCACTGGAGAAAAGATCTCATTATAATCAACCCCAGCTTGCTGAGTAAACCCCTTTGCCACTAACCTGGCCTTGAACCTGGGCTTTTCACTCTCACTAGCAGCCTCCTTGACCTTGAATAACCCCTTACAAGATATTAGTTTCTTATCTTTAGGCTTATCAACTAACTCCCAGGTTTCATTCTTGTATAATGACTCCATTCATTATCCATAGCTGCAATCCACTTCTTATGATTAACAGAATTAACAGCCTCTTCATATGTCAGAGGTTCAAAGATACTTTCATATTCAGCAGCTACAAAAGCTGTAGCTGTTAAATCCTTATTATCTCTGAACCTAAATAGGGCTACGATTTGCCTTCTAGGTCTATCTCTTGCTATACAATGATCACCTGGTATCTCATCATTATCACTACCAGAAGTACCTTGTTCAAAGCTAACCTACTCTTTAGAAGTGCCCCTAGACTCCACCTCTATCTGAACACCATCACCAGTGCTTGCATCTCTACTCAGCTCAACACCTTCATCACTGATCTTCACATCTTTGTATAGCATATCCTTATTAAACTTTACATCTCTACTCACTATCACCTTCTTTCCTTGTTTCTCAAGACTCCATAGCCTGTAACCTTTTACCCCATCAGGATACCCTAGCATTACACACCTTATAGCTCTTGGCTCTAGCTTACCTTGGTTTACATGAGCATAAGCCAGAGAACCAAATGTCCTAAGGTTGTTATAATCTGCCTTGTATCCAGACCAGACCTCCATTGGAGTCTTCATGTCTAAAGCTGAAGATGGAGACCTATTTATGAGATAAGCAGCAGTTGATGCAGCTTCTGCCCAGAATTACTTGGGCATACCTACACTCACCAATATACACCTCATCCTTTCACCTATGGTTCTATTCATTATCTCTGCCAACCATTTTGTTGAGATGTGCCAGGCACAGTCAAGTGTCTAGAAATGCCATGAGCTTTACAATATTGATTAAACTCTTGACTACAAAATTCAAGTCCATTATCAGTCCTCAGCTTCTTCAGCCTCTTGTCAGTCTGATTCTCAACCAAAGTCTTCCATTCCTTAAATTTTCCAAAGGCTTCACTTTTATGTTTCAATACATACAACCAGACTCTCCTAGAGTAATCATCAATCATAGTTAGGAAATACCTAGCACCACCTAAGGATTCATGTTTTGTAGGTCCCCAAACATCAGAGTGAACATATTCTAACACTCCTCTGGTAGGATGTCTACCCCTACTAAACTTAACTCTTTTGAGTTTGCCAAGAACACAGCTATCACACATACTAATGTCACAACTGCTTAAACCACCAAGTACCTGTAACATCGCGTATTTTCATAAATAAAAGTTAATTTATTAAACAATTAAGTTTAATACGTTGACATTAATCACAATAATTATAATAATAATAATAATAATAATAATAATAATAATAATAAGAATAATATAATAATGAAAAAAAAAAAATAAGTTTAATTATAACCTTTTACATGAAATAATAACCATCTAAAATTTTAGGGGTTAAATTGTAAATTAGATAAAACTAAAACCAAACTTTGGAATTCAGGTGTCAAACATTGGAAATTTCAGGGACCAATGATGTAAATATCACAAACACACCCAGCCTTTTCTTCCCCGATCGCACCCACGCGTTGTCGGCCCCTTTACACGTCTAGATCGCACAAACACCCTATTATAATCGAATTAAACGAATATGAACTACCATAAATCAGTTTCTAATCAACTCTCATTCTCAATTTCTCTTAAACGAACTCAAACACCTTCGTTCGAACACCTCACGGTTCGCGACCTGCATCACCCTTGAAATCCCATCTCCGG
Organism: Flaveria linearis; assembly: GCA_024085815.1. Taxonomy (NCBI): domain Eukaryota; kingdom Viridiplantae; phylum Streptophyta; class Magnoliopsida; order Asterales; family Asteraceae; genus Flaveria; species Flaveria linearis. The sequence goes on from JABSNV010000524.1 coordinate 23,211, forward strand.
TCAGTTTTAATCGAAATTGATAACGGGCTTTTGTTTGTAATCATCATTCAAAGCTTCCTTCAAGTTTAATTTGATTCTAATCACGGTTTGAGCACCATTCGAATACCTTCTTCATCGCGGATCTGCAACTGTTCGAACACCACAAATCGAGCTTCAAAACTTGCAATTGGCAGAGGGTTTCTAGTCCCAATCATCATACGAAGCTTCCCATCAGTTTAATTTGATTATAATGTCCATTTGAGCATCAAACGATTGATACCTTCGTCGCGACCTGTTCTACACTGGGTAAGACTCGATTTGATCATTATACGATTAATTACACACACCCACACACTCGGTTTTGATGGGGAATAAAAGCCCCATGATTGCAGAAGCATTCTATATCGATTTGAGCTTCGATTTGGGTCTGGTTCGAACTAGGGCTCGGATGAATCGGGGATTGGATTGGGGTTGATTGGAAAAGATGTTTAAAACTATTTGAAAACCATTAAAATCGCTGATCAGGCTCTTGGCCTGCTGGTAACCGCGCCCCATTCTACACCCGAGGTCCCGGGTTCGAAACCCGGCCACCTCTATAATTTTAAACTATTTTTTTAGGCTCTTATAAGCCTTTAAAAAATTCTAAAAAAATTTCTAAAAATCATAAAAAAATATTTAAATCATTAAAAATATTTAAACAACTAAATTATTTTTCTGAAATTTATTTTAACATTTTATCTATTTTTAATAAATGTTTTAAATAAATAAAACTACAAATAATACAAAATTATTTAAATAAAAATGAACTCCTAATAATAATTTAATTTATTAAATTATTATTTGACACTATATTACTTTTAATTATTTCAAATAATCATTATTATTGTTTTAATTATGATTAAATATAAAAAGTGTTATATTTAAATCATTTCAAATAACAATTTCATTTCTTTTAGTTATATAAATAATTAAATATTTTAATTAATTATCATATAATTAATTATATAAAATTAATTATTTGTTTTCCACACTTTAACAATAAATCAAAACAGTTACGTGTATTGATCCATATATTTTTATTCTAAACATAATCATTTCCAATAAATTCATTTTACTTATTTCAAACATTTTTAAATAAATAAATTATTTAATTTAAACTACCATTCAAAACCAAATGGAAACCCTAACACATTCCCAAATTTTCAAATACTGTTATTCTAATTCGAGACACCGTTCCTTAGGTTAATCATAAGGAAATTGTAGGTGTCAAATCTATCACGTTCAAAATTCAATTTCATCAATCAGGTGAGTATTCATATCCCCTTTTTATATCATTTCCTATTTGGGGGAAATCATGTGATACAATATATTCAATCATGATATTCTATTGTTGTTTCATTCTAAATTCAATTCAAGACAGGCTATGTTATTACTTGCAATTACGTGAACATACTATGCTAAACTGGACGACAATAAAACCCTAATTCAATCAATCAATCAATCCTGGCAACAATGTAGATCTACTGGTTTGGATAACCCACCCCATATGAATAGTCGAGTGGTGATTGTGCCAGAGGCAGGAGTTAATCTATGGTATAGGTGTGGAGTCTATTATATGCAAGTGTCAAGTCAAGGGGTTGTTATTGTGTCAGTTTATCTATATGCTTTACTATTGCAATATAAGTCTTAACGTTACCTTGTGAATTGAATTATTCTCAATCAATCAACCAATCTATATGTATACTCAAAACTATGATTACTCACCAGCTAATTCGTTAGCTGACTTTATTTTCTCACATGATTTCAGGTTAAGCAAGCTAGTGGACTTCTACTTGATCATATAAGACCTGGACTTAGTCAAAGCAAAAGACAATTATTATTTGTGACTTTAACTGTTGTATTTGTATCTATTAAATTCATGTTATCATGTAATCTGATTTTAATATTATTTACACAATTAGACAATCATGAGTTATGAACAATCAATCATTCCTCGTCCGCTCCGATGATTCCGCCGTCGGTCGGGGTGTGACAGATTGGTATCAGAGCCATGGTTATAGGGAATTAGGTTATTAGAAATGGAATGACCTAAACTATAACTAAGTACCTTTACACATGAGTCCTTTCATGTATTTTACATGCTTAGATAGGATTATATGTGCTTTACATGTTTATACTTGATTATGTGATTATCTGCCTTATGTGATTCTCCTTACACTTTGAATCTATCAATATACACACGAATCTTAACTCATATTCTAAGGCATTGTGTGCCTAATTCAAGTGATTTCAAACTCCAAAACTCGATTGTTATTCATGGTTTTCAAATCTCGTCAAAGTCCGTGTCACACGACCGAGAACATGCAATGCTGGAAGAGTGGGATACCTGTATCTTAAGGTGTTCTGTCTAGGCAAGGTATTCATACAACTTGATTACCTTACCTGGGAACCCTCGGGATGAGTATCTGCTTATAGGTACGCATGTCTTCAACAAAGTTGTGATTGACCCAATACTTTGATTAGTCAACGTATTCACTTTGATTTACGAATCAAACGATTACACTCGGAACATATCATTGTTATTATGCCAAATTCCCGATTGTCGTTTTCATAGCTCATATTAATCCAATTTTCATAAAAATATCTTAATGATATTCCAGAATGTCTTCTCGTCAAATCCGTTCACGGTCTCGAAACTCTGGCCGTAAGATTTCTGCTATTGTAGCACGTGAAGTTACTGCGGTCATCCCAACTCTACTTACTCATTTGAACCAAGGCAACAATACTGGTCAAAACCCAACTGCACCAAACCCTCCCCGAACTTGTACTTATAAACATTTCAGTTCTTGCAACCCCACTAAGTTCAGTGGAACTGAAGGAGCTACCGGATTACTACAATGGTTCGAAAGCATCGAGAACACTTTCCTAAATAGCGAATGCCCTGAAAATCTAAAAGTCCGGTATGCCACAAGTGTTCTTCAGAAACGCGCACTTACTTGGTAGAACGGAGAGAAACGAACCCGTGGAACTGAAACTGCTCTAGCCTTAACATGGACTGAAGTTAAGGATCTCATAACTAAAGAGTTCTGCCCAAGAAACGAAATCCGGAAACTGGAAGCTGAATTCTGGGAATTAACCCAAGACAGTGGCGAGAACCTCGCATACACTAACCGATTCCACGAACTGAGCCTTTTGGTACCGCATCTTGCTACCCCTACCTCCCGAGCCATCGAGAAATACATTGGTGGACTACCCATGCAGATACAGGATACGGTGCTAGGAAGGAATCCTTCAACACTAGAAGATGCTATCAGGCTGGCTGCACAGTTAACCGATAATCATGTGAAAGCTGGTTCCTTAACCAGGAAAGGATCAAAGAAGAGTACCGACAAACTTCCTAACGAAACCGTCAAAACCGACCAACCCGAGCTTTCCAAGAACAAGAAGAGGAAGGCTCAATCCCAAAACTTTGCTGTAATTACCCCTGCTGTGCCAATTACTCAAGTCCCTCCAACACATCAACAAGCGGTAAACAACCAATCGCTGATGAGAAAGCCATACGCTGGACCCCATCCACTGTGTAACATCTGCAATTACCATCATCCCACTAACACTCAGTGTCGTCAATGCACAAACTGTGGTCGTTTGGGTCATACATTCAACGTGTGCAGGAGTGCTGCTAAAGCTCCGACCAATGCACCAGTTCACCAACATCTTCCTGCAATTACCCAGGGTCGTGCATGCTATCAATGTGGTGATCCGAACCATTTTCGCAATCAATGCCCTCAACTTGTCAGCCTAGTTCCTACAGCTCAAGGACGTGCTTTCAACATTAATGCTCAACAAGCTCAAGCCACCAATGATGTGGTGTTGAATAATTCTTGTCCTTGATTTCGTCTTCCTGATTTAATTCAAGATTTGTAATCGTGATTTCCTTTTGTTACATTGTTGTAATTTGAAAATTTCTAAATTTCTAATTGAGATTTTTTCCTTTCGTTGTTAAGTCGAACTTTGAACCGTTTGCACCGTGGGAGATGCAAGAGTTGCAAGTCAACCTATGACTAAAAACACTCGTATCTCCTAAATGATTCTAACTCATCAAAACAGGGGTGATTCCCTTAATTTGGTGATGATTCTTTATTCATTTCAATAAATGGTTTTCCAATGACGTGTTTTATGAAATTTCATTCTCTGGATTAGGTGATTTCCTTATCTCGAGGACTGACTTCAATTATTCACTTTGGAACTTACATTTCACAAATGACATGATCTCACCAAAATAGGATTGAAACCCGTACTTTGGTGACAAATGTCAATCTTTGATTGTTTTCTTGTTATTATCAAGCTCAATCATCAAGATACGCGTGAAATTCATACCTTGATGATAATTTTATTTTTATGGATTGTATTTTTTTTTTTTTCAAATAAAACGACATCGTCAAAGTAGGAGTGAATTCTGGATTTTTACGAGGAAGTCTATCTGGATTTTGATGAAGAAGTTTATCTTGTTGTATTTTGTTTTGTAAAATTCATCGTTAAGATAGGAGTGATTTCCCTTACCTTAATGGTGAGTTATCTCGTCTTATTTCTATAGATCCTCAGATCGAACTTTTGATTGGTAAGTTAGTGGCCATACCTTGAGAGTACACCATCAAGTTAGGGGTGAAAACCATACCTTGATGACTATTCTCATTTCTTGATCTCCAACTTACCATGGTTGTAATCAAGTGACGAGAAGCATGTAGTAACTTGAAGGGTGAAATAATGTTAGTATTTCGACCTATCAATCCAAAGCATGATCTCTGAACTTGAAAAGAGACCCGATCGCTTTAAGCTAATTTTGATTCCAAGCTTGGAGCATTTAAATTCTTAAAACGATTTCTTTTCCTTTATTCTCATGTTTTGACTCGATCTAGCTACATCAAACCATTTATTCTTTATCTATCGACTTTCATTGTGAGTTATCATCAAAACCTGATTACATGATGGTAGTCTTCCTAAACAATCTTTTGTCAAGTAAAGATACTATCTCTGATCGTGATGGTCGCTTTATCTCTCGTTTCTGGAAAAGTCTCCAATCAGCTCTCGAAACTCAACTGAATCTTAGTACAACCTATCATTCGCAAACCGACGGTCAGACTGAAAGAACGATACAGACCCTCGAGGATATACTCCGGGCTTGTGTCATTGATTTCAGTGGATCGTGGGATTTTCATCTTCCATTGATTGAATTCTCTTACAATAACAGTTACCAGACCAACAGATGGCACCATTTGCGGCCTTGTATGGTCTGAAGTTGGTGAATCACAAATTACTGGTCCGGAATTGATACAAGAAACAACCGACAAAATTTATAAGATCCGTGATAGTTTGCTCACTGCTAGAAATCGTCAAAAGCTTAATGCTGATAAAAGACGTAAACCCATGGAATACAATGTCGGTGATCTCGTACTTCTTAAGGTATCACCTTGGAAGAGAGTGATTCGCTTTGGAAAGAAAGGGAAACTAGCACCTCGTTACACGAGTCTATTCAAAGTACACGAGCGAATTGGGAAAGTAGCCTACAAGCTTGAACTACCCCAAGAGCTCAGCAATATACAACCCACGTTTCATGTTTCAAATCTCAAGAAATGTCTTGCCGATAAAATCTCCACATTCCACTCAACGAAGTCCAGATTGATGAATCTATGCACTTTATTGAGAAACCTGTGGAAATTATGGATCGGGAAGTCAAACAACTCAAACGTAGTCGAATACCGATTGTCAAAGTCCGCTGGAATCTAAACGTGGCCTAGAGTTCACCTGGGAACGTGAGGACCAAATGAAATCCCAGTATCCTCATCTTTTCGTTTCAACCTCCTTGTGAACAAATTTCGGGACGAAATTTCCTAAAGCAGGGAGACTGTAACATCGCGTATTTTCATAAATAAAAGTTAATTTATTAAACAATTAAGTTTAATACGTTGACATTAATCACAATAATTATAATAATAATAATAATAATAATAATAATAATAATAATAAGAATATAATAATGAAAAAAAAAATAATAAGTTTAATTATAAACCTTTTTACATGAAATAATAACCATCTAAAATTTTAGGGGTTAAATTGTAAATTAGATAAAACTAAAACCAAACTTTGGAATTCAGGTGTCAAACATTGGAAATTTCAGGGACCAATGATGTAAATATCACAAACACACCCAGCCTTTTCTTCCCCGATCGCACCCACGCGTTGTCGGCCCCTTTACACGTCTAGATCGCACAAACACCCTATTATAATCGAATTAAACGAATATGAACTACCATAAATCAGTTTCTAATCAACTCTCATTCTCAATTTCTCTTAAAACGAACTCAAACACCTTCGTTCGAACACCTCACGGTTCGCGACCTGCATCACCCTTGAAATCCCATCTCCGGTCAGTTTTAATCGAAATTGATAACGGGCTTTTGTTTGTAATCATCATTCAAAGCTTCCTTCAAGTTTAATTTGATTCTAATCACGGTTTGAGCACCATTCGAATACCTTCTTCATCGCGGATCTGCAACTGTTCGAACACCACAAATCGAGCTTCAAAACTTGCAATTGGCAGAGGGTTTCTAGTCCCAATCATCATACGAAGCTTCCTATCAGTTTAATTTGATTATAATGTCCATTTGAGCATCAAACGATTGATACCTTCGTCGCGACCTGTTCTACACTGGGTAAGACTCGATTTGATCATTATACGATTAATTACACACACCCACACACTCGGTTTTTGATGGGGAATAAAGCCCCATGATTGCAGAAGCATTCTATATCGATTTGAGCTTCGATTTGGGTCTGGTTCGAACTAGGGCTCGGATGAATCGGGGATTGGATTGGGGTTGATTGGAAACGATGTTTAAAACTATTTGAAAACCATTAAAATCGCTGATCAGGCTCTTGGCCTGCTGGTAACCGCGCCCCATTCTACACCCGAGGTCCCGGGTTCGAAACCCGGCCACCTCTATAATTTTAAACTATTTTTTAGGCTCTTATAAGCCTTTAAAAAATTCTAAAAAAATTTCTAAAAATCATAAAAAATATTTAAATCATTAAAAATATTTAAACAACTAAATTATTTTTCTGAAATTTATTTTAACATTTTATCTATTTTTAATAAATGTTTTAAATAAATAAAACTACAAATAATACAAAATTATTTAAATAAAATGAACTCCTAATAATAATTTAATTATTAAATTATTATTTGACACTATATTACTTTTAATTATTTCAAATAATCATTATTATTGTTTTAATTATGATTAAATATAAAAAGTGTTATATTTAAATCATTTCAAATAACAATTTCATTTCTTTTAGTTATATAAATAATTAAATATTTTAATTAATTATCATATAATTAATTATATAAAATTAATTATTTGTTTTCCACACTTTAACAATAAATCAAAACAGTTACGTGTATTGATCCATATATTTTTATTCTAAACATAATCATTTCCAATAAATTCATTTTACTTATTTCAAACATTTTAATAAATAAATTATTTAATTTAAACTACCATTCAAAACCAAATGGAAACCCTAACACATTCCCAAATTTTCAAATACTATTATTCTAATTCGACACCGTTCCTTAGGTTAATCATAAGGAAATTGTAGGTGTCAAATCTATCACGTTCAAAATTCAATTTCATCAATCAGGTGAGTATTCATATCCCCTTTTTATATCATTTCCTATTTGGGGGAAATCATGTGATACAATATATTCAATCATGATATTCTATTGTTGTTTCATTCTAAATTCAATTCAAGACAGGTTATGTTATTACTTGCAATTACGTGAACATACTATGCTAAACTGGACGACAATAAAACCCTAATTCAATCAATCAATCAATCCTGGCAACAATGTAGATCTACTGGTTTGGATAACCCACCCATATGAATAGTCGAGTGGTGATTGTGCCAGAGGCAGGAGTTAATCTATGGTATATGTGTGGAGTCTATTATATGCAAGTGTCAAGTCAAGGGGTTGTTATTGTGTCAGTTTATCTATATGCTTTACTATTGCAATATAAGTCTTAACGTTACCTTGTGAATTGAATTATTCTCAATCAATCAACCAATCTATATGTATACTCAAAACTATGATTACTCACCAGCTAATTCGTTAGCTGACTTTATTTTCTCACATGATTTCAGGTTAAGCAAGCTAGTGGACTTCTACTTGATCATATAAGACCTGGACTTAGTCAAAACAAAAGACAATTATTATTTGTGACTTTAACTGTTGTATTTGTATCTATTAAATTCATGTTATCATGTAATCTGATTTTAATATTATTTACACAATTAGACAATCATGAGTTATGAACAATCAATCATTCCCTCGTCCGCTCCGATGATTCCGCCGTCGGTCGGGGTGTGACAGTACCTGTTATTTGTTTAATTCAACAAGTCCTGGCACACTAATATGTCCCAATCTATTATGCCATAACAAGGCCATCTTCTCTGATTCCTCCAATACTGAACAAGCATTACCCTGGGCCATTTCTGCACATCCATCTAACAAGTAGATGTTGTTATCTTTCCTTGTGCCAGACAACACCACCATAGATCCCTTACACACCTTAGCTTTACCATTTTTCAAGTTAACATGGTAACCTTGCCTCTCAAAAGCACCAAGAGACAACAGACTTCTTTTTAATTCAGGCGTGTACCTTACATCTTTAAGATCAAATCTGGTCCCATTATCCATTCTTAAGGATACTACACCATACCCTTTAATGTGACAAGGCTGATTATCCCCTAACTTCACTGTGCCAAGATCATCTATCTTCAAATTCTTAAAGAACTCTTTCACAGGAGTCATGTGAAAAGAGCACCCTGAGTCCATGACCCAACTACTAGCCTTTTCACCTTCATTTACACAGAACACATCAGCACTACCATAGCCATCAGATAGACTATCTTGTTCAATATGATTATGTTGACTTTTGGTTCCACTATACTCCCCTTTTCTCTTCTTGAATTCAGGGCAGTCTTTCTTCAAGTGCTTTTCAGAATTACACACGAAACACCTTCTTTTGAACTTGGACTTTGATCTTGACTGGCTTCTACCATTGAACCCCCTTTGATCAGTTCTTCCCCTGGCTACTAATCCTTCTCCACCTTCTTCCTTACACTCTGTCCTCTTTTTCAACTCTCTAGAGTTGAGAGCAGCCAACACTTCTTCCATGGTGAGAGTTTCTCTACCATATAGAAGAGTATCAACAAAGTGTTCATGAGAAGCAGGTAAAGAAGTGAGAAAGATTATAGCCTGATCCTCATCATCCAGCTTTACTTCGATATTCTCCAGATCCAATATGAGTTTGTTGAATTCATCAGTATGATCTTCTAATGACTTCCCAATCCCCATATTGAACGTATACAATCTCTTCTTCAAGTAAAGCCTATTTGCCAGAGACTTTGTCATGTATAATGACTCAAGTTTCAGCCATACTCCGGCTGCTGTCGTTTCTTTGGATACTTCTTTAAGAACCCGATCACCTAGGCTCAAAATGATTGCACTATGCGCCTTCTCTAGAATATCTTTCTTGTTGGCTTCCCCCAACAACGCATCAGAAATACCCTGATGAACCAACAACGCTCGCATCTTTATCCTCCAAAGACTGAAATCGTTCCTTCCATCAAATTTTTCCAGATCGAACTTCGTCGTCCCCATTCGACTCTCTAATTTGACACCTCCTCTCAATCGGAATGTGAATCACCGAGCTTCCGTTTGGCTCTGATACCAATCGTTGTAAAACACCCACAACCGATCAAGAACGATCTAACTCAAAATCAATTAAGAACAATTTGAACATCAAGAACTCAATTAATTATTCATCAAGTATTATCAATACACTTGCGGATATATATACATCCCCAATTTGAACCTAAAAAGTCTAAACAATTGTCATACGCCAAAGAATAGGGTAATGACAAAAACAGTCCCTGTACTTCTAAAGAAACAATTAAGACTTTTACCCTTTTACCCAACATATAGCATAATCAACATTATACATTTGAATAATGAGATTACTTTGGTTTTTATCTCTATACTTTTGTCTTTTCATTTATATTTTTATTTCAATTAAACCAGTACAAATGTGTAGTAATGTCCAAATTCTTGCTTGTTAGTCAAAGTTAAAGGCAAACGAGGCTACTTACTCAAGCCAACACGTTTTGTCTATAGATATCCACAAATCATTATGTAGCTAGCCTTATTTTAGTAATCCTTTTCGTATTTAAAATTAACTAAAAGTATGTATGGCTAACTCATTATTATGTAGATTATAATCACTATATTATGTTTTAATAAATATTCAACAGTTAAATCACCAAAATAGTTATATATTTTAAATCCTTACACATGAAAGGTTAGGTGTGTATTTAAATTGTTACAGAAGAAAGTTAGCGTAAAAAATACTGTGGTTATAAAAACAAGTTACATGCTTTTATCTTGTGGTCATGTGTCTTTACATATTTTTTCGTCTATATATCACTTACCTAAGGACAGAACATTCATCAACTATAAAGCCTTGTCAATTCTCTATAAAGCTTTCCAATCTCAAAACATTAATAGTACAATATATGTTCAAACTATATCAGTAAAGACTTAGGGGGTGTTTGATTGGTCTTACCCAAGTTCTGACCACTGACTGGCTGACCCGGTCAGCCAGTCAGTGTGTTTGATGCGTCTGACTGGGTGGTCTGACCCGGTAAGTGAGGCTGACCGAGTCCCTTATTTCTTCATGTCTGACCCATTGTTGTCTTCTGACCCCAAAAACCCCTAAAAGCTTCTCCACTTTCTCCTCCCTTGGTCGACCTCCACCTTCCTCCCCCCCCCCCGGCCGGCCGCCGCCCTCCGCCTCTGAGCTAGCTTCCTCTGCCAGAGGGTTCTTTTGACTCTTGAAGAGAAGAAAGTGCCTTACAAAACCCATCTCATCAATTTGGACAGCAAACCCGAATGGTGATTATGATTGCATCGAAGTGAACCCCGCTCTGCCTCTCTCGGTGAACACAACATCTCTCTCGGTGAACACAACAAGATTCGAAGTTGATTCAGTTCGGTGATTGTTGATTTGATGGCCGCGGTGGTCGCGGTGGTCGTGGGTGTCGGTTGATGGTGTTGAAGGTTGATGATTGGTGGTCGGGAGTGGTGGTTGCTGGTGTCGTTCGGTTCGAAATTGAAGATGTTCGGGAGTGGTGGTTGCTGGGATGAAATTGAAGTGATGGTTCGGTGGATTGCAGTGGTTGTTCGGTGGATTGCGGTGGTGGTGGTGTGAATCGATTTGGTCAGACGCATACCAAATCAAACAACCAAGTTTCAGTCAGATGTATACCCAGTCAGAACTTCTAACTGGGTCAGCTTCTAACTCAGTCAGATCTTACCCAGTCAGTTTTATCAAACAGCCCCTTAATTCATATACTATTTTTCAATTCATCTTCTATCATTATTGAATGTCACCTTGCCTTTTATATAAATAACCTTTTATGTTTTTAATACAATTTTTTTCTTTTATGTTTGTGTGTGGTTGGTGTTCCTATCGGCACGTAAGGTATGAAACCATACGACGTACTAACGCTACAATAATTCAACAAATGCATGTTTTGTAATGTGATTATGTATGTTATATTAGCTACTATCAATAATGTTAGATATTTTAATATAATTGGATTGACTAACGACTAATGTGAACATACTATCTATGAAACAAGTTAGCAGATGCGGAGTGCATGTTTTTTAAGTTTATTATGATCTTCGATATTGAAAACCTCTTAGGGGCGAAGCCCCTAAGTAATGGGGGTTTCAAGAGGACAACACCCCCTTGGGGGGGTTCGGGAGTAGTGCCCCTGGTAGCGAGGTCCAAGGTGCGGCAACCTAAGGCAGAGCCCTTGGCGGGGGTCGATTTTCCAGCATTTCATATATGAAATTCTAGTGGAAAATTCGCATTTTTAGTGGTTGTTTAAATTTTTATAAAAATGATAAAACTACCAAATGACAGTTTTTCTCGTCTCTCCCTGAAAATCGAATTGGATCATCAATTGTGGTTACTTTTCTCTCGAATTCTTCTTCTTCTGGTTCACAAAATTCACACAACACAACATACTAATTCTTGATCTCATCGGAGTTATATCACATTGATTTATTCGGGTGAAACACCATATAATTTCGATCTAAAAGTGATTTTCACGACTCTCATATTATCCAAATTTGATTTCAAGTGTTCTACAAATGACATTGGTTAACAAACATTTTATATGATGATTCAAGCATATAAAGTAGTTCAATATGATGAACCGTATAAGTTATCGGGCCTACAAAAATATTTTCTAAGCGTGTGCTTTTTTATTTTTTTAAGAAAAACTTAATCCAAATGATTATCTTGCTCAAAATCGATCTATATTGAATCTGTCAGTTATCATGCATTTTTTATATTCATGTTTTAAATCTCATCTCCGATAATACAGTGAAAAGTTGCGCACGTATTCCGTAAATTGTCTCATACTTTATAAACAGACACTTTTGATATCTTCAAGAAACGTTAAAATTATTATACACGTCTAAAGTAACATTTTACTAATTTTGTATCAAGAAACCGTCAATTTTTTTTTCCTCTAACAGAGAAGGGAGTGGAAACAGCACTGGCGCGAGAGTGATTATGTGAAGTTACGGTACTCGAGCTGAGTAACGGCCGCCCCACCTCCCTAACTACGACAGCGAGAGATCTTGTACATGATCCTGCTCATTCAAGCGGCAGAGAACCGGTAAACATACTCACATGTAAATTGTGTTATATGTCTTGTACCTGAATAATCTCATACTTGTTATCATATACTCGGTCTCATGCCCGAAAACTGTTAAAATTCTATTATATTGTCAATTCAATTCTTGTTCTTATTAGTTTTTTGTTTATTGTTGTGTTTAGAATATATAAAGGTTGATTAGTCTGATTAGAAGAAGTTGAAGGACTGCTGTTGCTGTTCTTGGAAACTTCGAGGACTTATGATGTTGCTTAGAGGACTGATGTTGCTGCTGCTTATTTCTCTGAGGTCTTCGTTGTAAATGTCAGCTATATGTACGCGTGCGTCTGTTGAGTTTGTTCACGACTCTTCTAGATCTATAAAGTACAGATCTAGTCTCTCTCATTTTTCTCAGAATGTGTAGTTGTCTTCTTCTTCAAGTTTTGTTTAGGGTTTTGTATTTTTCACCCTGATTCACCTTAGTCTCTTGATCTTTCTGTTTCTTCTACAATCAGTGTAATCTAGCAACTCATCGTTGCTAGATTGTTAGAGGTTGTATTGATCTGTAAGAGTTGGTGTTGTTGTTGTACTCTGAAAGTGTTATTGAATCATAATCAGTATTCTTTTTCTTTATGTTGTTCACATTCTCAAAAGTTTTCATGGTATCAGAGCGCAAGGCTCGATATCTCTGCGAAAACGCCTAGATTTAGGGTTTTCTCGCTTATCCGTGGTGTTTGATTCTTGAAGATGACTCCCTGGATCCTGTGGTGATTGTGGGCTTGAAGATTCAACCTGATCTGCTGAATCTGGTATTTTCTCAAAGATTCTTTAACTCAAAGGACTAGGGTTCTTAAATCACTGTAAGTTCTCTAAACCCTAATATCTGCGGCTGGAGTACTCTGTAAGAACCCTCCTTCTTATTACTTATCGGTTCTTGATATTGTTATCTCTGCCTACTCTGGTATTGGGTATATAATCCTTCCTTTGTACTGTTGTTTTCTGTTTCCGCTGCATCATCTGTGTTTGTCATATATTCACTGCTCCCTCTTTTCACACCTGGCCATTCACTATAGTGACCGGGTATCTGGTTCTTGAAGAGGTTTCGCAGTGGGTCTTGTGTGATTATCTGTGTGTGTGTATTCTTGTCTGGTGTGGTGCTGGTTGACATAATATGGCTGGTAAAGAAGTTGTTGACACTAGTAGTCTAATGAGTAATCTTGATTTTGGCAATCCATTATACTTACATGCCTCTGATACTAATAATCTAACCATTGTGAATATTAAACTGAAAGGAACTGAAAATTATAATGTGTGGGCTAATGCCATGGAATTGTCTTTAAATGTTAAAAATAAGTTTGGGTTTATAGACAAATCCTGTGTAAGACCTGAGAAAAATGAAAACCTTGAAAGACAATGGGATAGGTGTAATTCAGTAGTGCTGTCATGGATTTTGAACTCTATATCCGAAGATCTATTTGTTGGTCAAATTTTTTCAAAAAATGCTGCTGATGTTTGGAATGAACTCAAAGAAACATACTCTAAAATTGATGGGTCGGTAATCTTTAATTTGCATCAAAAAATTGCCTCAATAAAACAAAATGGCACACCTATTTCTGATTATTACCATAAACTTACTTCAATGTGGAGACAATTTGACTCCTTAGCAAAATTGCCTGAATGTACTTGTGATGCCTCAAAACCTGTGACTGAGTTCAATCAAAACATCAGATTAATGCAGTTTTTGATGGGTCTTGATGATACGTATCACTCTGTGAGATCCTCCATTTTGACAAAAGATCCTCTTCCTTCAGTGAAGAGTGCCTTTGCCATCATTTCAAGTGAAGAATCTCACAGAGGCATAACAGGATCTAATAAAGTGCAACCTGCTGCCTTTGTTGCTAAAACTAATATTGCTAAAAAACCTGGTAAGGGGACTAGTTTTAAATGTACACACTGTAACAAGAATGGTCACACAGTTGACAGATGTTATGAACTGGTGGGTTACCCTCCCAACTTTAAAGGGAAAATGAGTAGTGTCAAACCTAGTAGTAATAATACCAGTAGTGATACTACTAAATCTGATGGAGCACCTTGTCAGTTGACTGCAGATCAATATTCTAAGCTCATGTTGTTATTAAAAGAACCTGTGTCAACTGACCAAGGTACCTCAAATATGGCAGGTACTAGTTGTCCTGTCTTTGATAATATGTTTTTCTCTTGTGCCTCTCAATCTGATACTGTTTGTAGAGGTTGGATTATAGACACTGGTGCTAATCAACACATGGTGTCTTCTGAAAAGAATATGTTTGATTTAGTTGATGTCTCTGAATATAGAATGACTGTAGGTCACCCAAATGGAACTAAGGCATACATAAAATATATGGGAAAGCTTAGTCTTGCTAGTAATATTGTGTTGTCAGATGTTCTTGTGGTTCCTCAGTATTGTGTAAATTTGCTGTCTGTATACAAACTGGCTAAAGATAATGGTTTGGGATGCTGGTTTGATGAACATAAATCTTTAATTCAGGACCTGTCTCGTACCAAGACACTGCTGATTGGTAAACAGGTCAATGGTCTTTACTATTTTGGAGACTCTACCCCAGGTACTTTTGTGTGTGGAAGTAGTTGTGACTCCTCCAAAAATACTGTTCTGATGTGGCACTCTAGGTTAGGTCATCCATCTCATCAAGTTTTAAAAACATTAAAACCTGAACTAGGACTAATTGGTGACAACTTAGATGTTCCATGTGAAATTTGTCATAGGTCTAAACAGACTAGAAACTCCTTTCCTCTTAGTGATCATAAGTCTAATAGTGTGGGTGAGTTGATTCATCTTGATGTTTGGGGTCCATTTAGAATAAGGAGTCGAGAAGGGTATAGATATTTTCTGACCATTGTTGATGACTATTCTAGAGCTGTTTGGGTGTATCTTATGAAGTCTAAAGATGAAGTGTTTAATAATGTTAAGTGTTTTCTACAATTGTTACTTAATCAGTTTGATAAACGAATTAAGTGCTTTAGGTCTGATAATGGGTCCGAATTTATAAACTCAGAGTTTCAGTTTTTTGTAAGTAACAATGGAATACGTCATGAGACTTCATGTGTGTATACACCACAGCAGAACGGTATTGTTGAAAGGAAACATAGACATCTATTAAATGTTGCTAGGTCTCTACTTTTCCAAAGTGGTGTTCCTCTAAATATGTGGACTGAATGTGTTCTAACTGCTACTTATCTTATTAACAGGACTCCAACTTCTGTGTTAGGTGGTAAATGTCCGTATGAATTACTTGTGAATAAAAAACCTTCCCTATCTCATCTTAGGTCCTTTGGTTGCTTATGTTTTTCTACAAATTTAAATCCTAAAGATAAGTTTGATTGTAGAGCATCTAAATGTGTTTTAATTGGTTATGCTTTTGATAAAAGGGCTATAAACTTTATTCTCTTGATGATAAAACTGTATTTTTTCTAGAGATGTAAGATTTTATGAAAGTTGTTTTCCTTTAAGTAAACTGGTTAATAAAGACAATACTGAAATGGATGTTAGTCAGTCAAACTTATTTGATGATTTGTTTGAAACCAATGGTCAAAGTGATAAAATTGTTTTGCCCGATGATGAAGGGAAGGAATCTAATGGAAATATTAGTGGGTCTAGGCAATCTGATGCTATTGACTATGGACCTAGGCTTGACTTTGATAAAATGTGCTGTGATTCTGATCCCAAGTCCAGCAGTGATAAACATACTGCTGAGATGGTTGACTCAGAAAACAGTGTTCAGACTTCTCAGGATGCAACCATACACAGACATAGGTCTGATGGTGGGAAGGCACCTGTTGTTGAGTCAGAACTTGGTACTGAGTCGCCTGTGGAGGATAGTCGTGGTTCTGGTGGGCTTAGCACTAATATTCCACCTAATGAAGAATCAGAAGCTATAGATTTCCCTGAGGGCACATCTGATAGTTCCAAAAATAGTTGTTTGAGGTCTGGTCGGGTCAGTAGTTTTCCTAAGAAATTTTCAGACTTTGTTGTTGAGGGAAAAGTTAAGTATGGAATTGAGAAATATATTAATTACTCAAATCTTGATCCTGCAAGTTTTTGTTTTATTTCTTTGCTTAATAAATCTGTTGAACCAAAGTCTTATAAAGAGGCTTCAAAAGATTTAAACTGGATTAATGCTATGAATGAAGAAATGGCTGCGTTAAGTAGAAATAATACTTGGGTTATTACTGATTTACCTCCTAATCGTAAGCCTATAGGTTGTAAATGGATTTATAAAATTAAGTACAAATCTACAGGAGAGATTGAGAGGTATAAAGCCAGGTTAGTAGCTAAGGGGTACAGTCAAAGGGAGGGATTGGATTTTGATGAAACTTTTTCTCCTGTTGTTAAGATTGTTACTATACGTGTGCTACTTGCCTTGTCTGTTCAGAATAACTGGAATGTATATCAAATGGATATTAATAATGCTTTTCTTTATGGTAATCTTGAGGAAGATGTTTACATGACTATTCCTGAAGGATACGGTAATGATTCTGATAATCTTAAAAAAGGTAAAGTTTGTAAGCTTGTTAAGTCCTTATATGGACTTAAACAGGCGCCTAGAAAATGGAATGAAAAATTGACTGCTGCTTTGATTGATATTGGGTTTGTTCAAAGTAGAAATGATTTCTCCTTGTATATAAAATCTAGTCTTGAGTCTGTGGTGTTTTTGTTAGTTTATGTTGATGACATAATTGTAACAGGAAATAGTGTAGTTGAGATCAATAAAGTTAAACAACAATTAAGCGAAATTTTTCGTGTTAAAGATTTGGGAGAGCTTAAGTATTTTCTTGGTATTGAAGTATTGAGAACTAAAACTGGTTTATGTTTATCTCAACGCAAATATTGTTTAGAATTAATTAGTGAGTTTGGGCTTCTTGGTTCAAAACCTGTTGGAAATCCTCTTGAACAGAATACAACTTTGTCAGATGTGTCTAATATAGCTAAAGAGGATTTTGAATTAAAAGATATTACAAAATATCAGGTGTTGATAGGTAAGTTGATTTATTTAACATTGACTAGACCTGATATTTCATATGTTGTTCAGTGTTTAAGTCAATACATGCATAAACCTTTAAACTCACATTTTCAAGTTGCGTTAAGAGTTTTGAGATATCTTAAGTCTTCTCCTGGGAAAGGGTTGTTGTTTAATAAAACTGATAACTTTGTACTTAATGCTTTTTCGGACTCTGATTGGGGTAGATGTTTATCTACTCGAAGATGTGTTACTGGGTATTGTGTGTTTTTGGGTAACTGTCTTGTATCATAGAAAAGTAAGAAACAAAGTACTGTTTCAAGATCATCAGCAGAAGCAGAATATCGTGCGATGAATATGGCAGGGTGTGAGGTAATCTGGATATTAAAACTGTTAGTTGATTTCAAGGTTAAGTATTCTCTTCCTGTGTCTATTTACTGTGATAATAATGCTGCTGTACTAATCTCTGCTAATCCTGTTTTTCATGAACGGACTAAGCACTTTGAAATTGACTTGTTTTTCTTAAGAGAAAAGTGATGGCTGGAGTTTTTAAAATTGAAAAAATAAATACTCTTGAACAACCTGCAGATTTATTTACAAAAGGTCTTAGTGTTGGTCAACATGTTTATTTGTGTAATAAATTGGGGTTGTTTGATTTCTTTGGGAACTGAATTGGGAGGGGGTGTTAAAATTCTATTATATTGTCAATTCAATTCTTGTTCTTATTAGTTTTTTGTTTATTGTTGTGTTTAGAATATATAAAGGTTGATTAGTCTGATTAGAAGAAGTTGAAGGACTGCTGTTGCTGTTCTTGGAAACTTCGAGGACTTATGCTGTTGCTTAGAGGACTGATGTTGCTGCTGCTTATTTCTCTGAGGTCTTCGTTGTAAATGTCAGCTATATGCTTGTTCTTATGCTGTTGCTTAGAGGACTGATGTTGCTGCTGCTTATTTCTCTGAGATCTTCGTTGTAAATGTCAGCTATATGTACGCGTGCGTCTGTTGAGTTTGTTCACGACTCTTCTAGATCTATAAAGTACAGATCTAGTCTCTCTCATTTTTTCTCAGAATGTGTAGTTGTCTTCTTCTTCAAGTTTTGTTTAGGGTTTTGTATTTTTCACCCTGATTCACCTTAGTCTCTTGATCTTTCTGTTTCTTCTACAATCAGTGTAATCTAGCAACTCATCGTTGCTAGATTGTTAGAGGTTGTATTGATCTGTAAGAGTTGGTGTTGTTGTTGTACTCTGAAAGTGTTATTGAATCATAATCAGTATTCTTTTTCTTGATGTTGTTCACATTCTCAAAAGTTTTCAAAAACGAAAAAATCGAACCAAATAACAAGTTCGGGTTTTGATTTCACAAATTCTGAAGTCGGTTTGACCCGGATAATTCACATAAACTAATTTGTTGCGATGTTAAGTCCAGGTCCAGGCCCACTTTTATATCAGTCCATTATATTAATCATTAGCAAACATTCAAGGACAGTAAATCTACATTTATCTTGATAATCAACTTCTTATGCATATTCCTTACCTCTTCAGTACAAATGATTATTATGATAATGTATAATAACTTGATATCGTTAGTCAACAAGCCCTCTCGACTCTCTCTCTACAGAAACCACCACCCTCTGATTCATTCTCATCTTTACCATCAACGTGGGCGGAGCTTTTAAGGGGCACTCATGTTTTTTTATTTAACAGTGGAAATTTATGTGTATTTCATCTAACTTTTATATTTATTGGGTCCGGCCCCCTGATATAGTGATAGGAAAAAAAGTTACGAATGCCATGACTTTCCGCCCCCCGATATATTGCATCAGGCTCCGCCACTACTCATGACAGTGTCACCACCAAACCCAACTACAATCGTCATGTGGGTAACCAGTTGTATCATAAAGATGTCAAATGATCACAAGCCAATCTTTCATCTGGGTTTTTGATTTAGTAAACAAACCTGTTTTCTACCAATTAATTCAAGGAAATTGCTTTTGAGTTGTTTTTTTTTATTTTTTTAATTTTTTTTTGTTTTTGGTTTAACCCTTGTGTGTTTTAACCTATCGATTCAAATGATGGGATGATGTAGGTCTTATGAGAGCGTGGGAGAAGGAGGGGTACGTATGTTACTTTAATAAATATATTATTTTTATTATTATATGGGTCCCATATAACTTTTATATATTTACACGTAAATAACATTTTCAATGCAATATAACATAAAGATACAGTACCAACCAAAATGAATAAAACAGTGATAAACCTTATTTTTTAACTTCAAAAGGTGAAAATGAGACCTTTTTATTTAAGTCTCGACTCAATGGCCAATGCGTTTTGTTAGGTAGGATAGTGTGTGACACCAAGTAGACGAGTACACCGAAATGTTTTTTTTATCTGAAATATTATTTTAATTTGTTACTTTTATAGTACAAAAGTGATTGACTTCTTGAAACATTGTTATTGGCTTTTGGTACTATAAACCATGACTAGTTTGTCTGATTAAGTTTACGATTCAAAAGCTTAATCATTAATTAGAATACTATGTGATTTGGGTTGACTATCAAGGGTAAGAATCAAACTTTTTGAAGAAATTACATGCTAAATTGCTAAAATCCCGACATGCCATGGATTAAGAATTTAGTATAATTTAAAAGTAAGATAAGCGTTTGAATCTCGTTTCAAATTCATAATAAAAGCATATATTATCTAGTTATTTCATCATATTTTTATATAACAGAATATGTATTATATAAGATAAATATAATTTTATTTTTATAAATAATAGGCAGGTATAAAGTCACGATCATAGTCAAACACGATAAGTGAATCTCGGGCTCTTGTTTAAACTAACTCTATATAATGACTCAATCTCAAGTAGGTCATCTGCGACTTGACTCATTTACTTCTCTACACATCGAAGGCCGTAGATGTAGTAATGACAATTAATGACCAAATACACAATATTAGTTTATAAAGCCGCGTATTACATAGACAGAATAAAAACTATTCAGCAGTTAGTATTGACTATTTGAGAATTATAAAATAATATTTTAAGATATATTATATATCTGAAATTACATATAGGTAATTATTTAATAAATACAACAATTATATCATGTTTTTTTAATTTCATATCAAAAATTTGTTTTTTAATTATTTTTGTTAATAATAAATGAGGTGGTTTTTTAATTTTTCTTAAAAAAGTTTCAAGAACCATTTCAATCGTAGAAATTTAGAGAGAGAGAGAGAGAGAGAGGTGTAATAATATATTATACTCACTTTTAAGAAGAGAGAAAGAGCGATGTATGTGCTTAAATGACTATAATATTTTTTCAGTAAGAAAAATAATTGTGAGGAGATATAGAAAATTATCACGTGACATCCGAGGTTACTCTCCTCGTATAGTAAATATTATCTTTCAAAAATATATTTACATCAAAAGTCAAGTAAAACAAACACCAATGATCCTCAACACAAGCAGTTGAGGTGCAATATTCAAGACTTTATTAAAATAGAGAAGTCTTAGGTTCAAGTCTTACTAGTAATTTTAAAAAAATAAATTTCAGGTTGGGTTAGTGTGTAGTTTTCTCACATAAGGTTGGTTTCCTCACAAGTTTGTCTCCTCGCAAGGTTGCTCTCCTTGCAAGGTTGGTCTCCTCGCAAGGTTGGTCTCAAGTTTGAGACTTATAAGTACGAGCTGATGTTTAAAGCTTCTCTTTGGAGACGGGTCAAGCTTCGAAATTCAAAGTTACTCTTTTATTATAGAGTAGAGATTATCTTTCAACAAATATAATTTACTCCAATAGTCAAGTAAAACATAAACGCCGATGATCGATCCTCAATCCAAGCGGTTGAGGTGTAGTATTCAAGACTTTATTAAAATAAATAGGTTTTAGTTTCAAATCTTAACTATGATTAAAAAAAAGTTTCAAGTTAGGTTAGTGTGTAATTTTATCATCTAAGGTTGGTATTAAATTTGATACTAATAAAACGAGCTGATGTTCAAAGCTTCTCTTTAATTTGGAGATGTCAGGCTAGAGATTCCGTACTTGAATTATTGAAATTTTCGAATGAATCAATGATCCGTAAGTGATAAAAATGTCGTTAAACAAATATAAAGCATAAACATTATTTAAAGGTTGAAGTTAATCATTATTTTCCGCACATGTGTTTTAACTTTTAACACAATTGGCAAAGAATTGTAATATAATTACTAATTATATTACTATCATCACTTTGGAAGGTGGTCCATATATGCCGCTGGCTTATGGGTTTCCTTTTTGTCGCCCCTTTCATAGAATTGCATACATAGGTTGTTGATAAAATACCATTGAACAATCATTTTTAATAAAATAAAAAAATTGACCAAAAACATTACAAACCTAAATAGTGTTTTTGAAAAACAAGTCGATAAAAAGTCAACTTTCCTTTGATTAGGCATGAAATGACGAAAACATAACCGGTTTTCATACTATATTGCAGGAATCTTTTAATTTCTCGCATGACTGAATGCTACTGTATGTTTTTTGCGTCAAAGACTTAAACGAATGGGGACTTATTATATTGGTGTTAGCATACATTTTCAAAAGGAATAAATAAACATGTTAGCTCAAGTGATGTTGGGTTTAAGTTCTCGCTTAAAATGTGAAATAAATTCAATTTTAAAATAGAGTAAAGTTATATTAGAGTAGTTAAAAAATAAGAAGAGAAACATGAAAAAATTAGAGAATAAAAATATCCGCTAAAAATATAAAAATATGGTTGGAAGTGTAGTAAAAGCAAACTAGTCTACACAACAAGGGAGGAGGGGGCATTACCCTAAGTACCCTGAATTACTCTGGAACTTCATCAATCACACACTGTTAAATCACAACTACTCTGAACTACCCTGAAACACTTAAAACACTGAAAATTCAACCCTAAACTACCCTTAAGTACCCTGAAACACTCAAAACACACACTATATAGCCGTTTGATCACGGGTTGTTCTCTGCTACTACAACTCGACGACAACAACCCGCCGGGTACTCGCAGGGGGAGGCGGCGGTGTACCCGGGTGGGTACCGGCGAACCCGAGGGGTACCCGAGTGGTGCCCCGTCCTCCCTAATTAACTTTCTCAAAACTTAATTTCTAAATGGCGATTATAATTCGCTGTCAAACCAAGAAAGTTACCATATGTTATGACGAAAAGTATAAATTTGATTTACATAGAATTCGCTTGATTGGCTCTTAATGATTTAGAATTTTAATTTTCCACTTTCTCATTGTCCGATTTAATAAAAGGTTGATCATCAATATCCAATTCGTAAATTTGCATGTTATTTAATTATGATAAAATGTATTAAACTTGAAATATATTTATAGTTGTAAACAACCGAACATTTAACGTACATTTCATTAACTGTTCGGTGTAGAGTTTATTTACGTTTGTTCGTTTGATAAACGTATGATCATGAACACAAAATTTTTTCGATTAATGAAATAAAGAAACACGAGCAAAGGCTATGTTTGTTTAACTACATTTGTGAATATTAGGTATTATGTTCGTTATTTTTTTATATATTTATCATTACTTTTATTTTTTTATCCATTCACAATCACTTTTAAAAATATTAAAAGATTTATAGCGGTTGAACAATATATTACTAAATATACAGATAAATAATTACATTTTCTTTAAACTCCCCTCATAACCACGCACAACCATTTCATATCATATAAGGAATACACTCACAAAAATACTGGGAACGGAATGATAATTCTCTTTGGATTTAAAAATATAACTATTTACATATAGCAGTACTATTAAGCCGTGCTTATTTTTATATATGTTTTATATAAATGTTATTTAAAATCAAGTCCGATAAAATAATATCATTTTTAGTTTTTTCCTTTAGTTTAATTTCATGTTCTTAATTTAACCACTTTATGGTCTTTATCTTTAAACGTGTTTGGAATTATAATTTATCTAATGTCGCTCACTTATTTTTATTCATGTTTTGAAATATAACTTATTCAGTATGGCGTGCTTATTTTAATTTACACTGGTATATGATTCGGTGTAAATTATATTCACAATCTATTTTTACTTATTTTTGCTTAAACCTCATTTTTACAACGACGTAATTTTTCCTTTTATTTCTAAATGTATTTTTTGACGTGTTTTTTTATCATGTTTACGATATTTAAAATCGTATCGTTGCAACTTTATACGCTTCCTTTTACGCACTTGACCACGTTAACGCCGTTACCGCAAGGTGCAACTTGACATCCACTAGTATATTAGTTTTTTTGTGAATGGCAACGAATATATATTAAATAGAAGACTTCTTTGAGTAAGAAGAAAGAAGTCACCGTACAATAACATGAGGAAATTCTATTGTTGAATATTCTTGCGTTTTGGCTCCTCCAATGATCCATATCGTTGTCATGAAGATTAGTTGTATATGTTGCATAGATTTTATATCAAATTACTATTATCTATTTTTTTATAGTAAAAAAATGAGTAGTTGAGTAGCTCCAAAAGTGTTCATTGAATTTATTCAAGTTCACATTGTGTGAACAGGCTACATTT
This sequence comes from Flaveria linearis, assembly GCA_024085815.1. NCBI lineage: Eukaryota > Viridiplantae > Streptophyta > Magnoliopsida > Asterales > Asteraceae > Flaveria > Flaveria linearis. The sequence continues at coordinate 47,564 of JABSNV010000524.1, forward strand.
TCCACCACTTTTGTCTCCAAGAATCGTGTGACCTGCAAAACAACTAATTTATTTTCTTTTCTTTTTCTAATAAGTTGTCTAGTTGTAAGAGATATAATAAAAATTATTTTACTCCATGGTTTTTTTATAATGACTATTTTCACACATTTACCGACAACTAATTTTAAACTATACCAAATATTTTCCATGTACTTTATGTCAGGATTTGAACCATGATATTTAATAATGAGTTTTTAACTCTTATTATTAGGCTAACAACCCAAATGCTTTAATCGTTAATTGAAAATTTTATGAATCTCGTAATAGTTTATGAAATTGGAAGTGTTGTAAACTCTTAGTAGTAGGCTAACAACCCAGATGAAGTCTTTATGTTCGATTGGATTGTGTATAGCATTTTTAAACCCGAGGATAAGTTGTAATTAACATGTAAATGCCGAATTTAAGTCATTTTTTAAAGTGGAATTTTAAGTCATTATTATTAAGATAATATTTTCTAACAATATTTCATTTACTTTAAAAATACTGTTCATTATATAAATATTAAAATAAAGCTTTCATGAACACGTACAGTATTTTATTTATTAAAGTTTATACAAAACCCCTTCTTTATTTAAAAAACTTTGTTTACAAAACAATTCAAATTTCTTATGAAACTTTATCACTATATAATATTGATAATATAAATATTAAAATTATATAATATTGTTCATTATATAATATTGATAATATAATATTTATATAATATTGTTCATTATATAAATATTAAAATAAAGCTTTCATGAACACGTACAGTATTTTTATTTATTAAAGTTTATACAAAAACTCCCTTCTTTATTTAAAAAACTTTGTTTACAAAACAATTCAAATTTCTTATGAAACTTTTATCACTACTGACAACAACCATTTTTCACTAGCTTTTATCTTTCTAAGTATATGTTATTGATATTCAGGTTTATTAGAAAAATATTGAACCAAACATATAATTTTTTCCTAATGACCAAAAGTGAAATTTATGTTAACCATAGGAATCATCCATGTTATTAATTCTTGAATTGGTATTATAAATAAAAAGATTACAAAAACAAACGGTGTATTTAGTTACGTATGTTTTTGCATGAGAGTGCACATGCGTATATTATATTTTGTTCGTTTAGGCTCTTGAATGTAAACAAACTAGGACCCAAGCACGTTTATTTCTGTGAAGGTTGGGTTTAAGTTTGTCTCGTCTTTAGTTTTTTTTATATCTATTCCGAGCAGCATCAAATGCCCTCGACTCTTTTACAACCCTACGCGTAATAAATCAATTTTAAATACGATATTATTAGTATAGTATATACCATGTGGACTGTGCAAGTAACTCTAAATAAATTGAGAGGTGTTTAAATATATTTCTACGGGCACATGTATCATTAATATTTTATTTATTTTAAAAACCAGAATATTCGTTTATTAAATTCCAACTTTTTTCAGTGGACCTTTTTGCCCCTCAACATTAAGCATTTATAAAGCGCCAAATGGTTACTATAGTCATTTCACCCATGCATTCGTCATAGGGAAAAACGGTGTTACGTCACTTCATTATTACCCACTCGCGCGTGAACGCGTGTAAAAACATACTAGTCATTATTCTCCTAGGTAACACATGTTTGGCGCGTGTCGTGGAGTTCACTCTCCAAACTTAATTAGAATATCTTCACCACTAGCTTGTTAAAAAAAAACAAAATAAATATTTTTCTAATAATAAAAGTATATATTATCACTTTGCTATATTATTGATGTGTGTGTTATCTTGCAATTAGATCTCACATAACCAGATATCATATGGAGTCTTCCTCTTGGCCAGAAACTTTACCAAGTAGTAGAATCAAAGCCATTCAAGAGCTTACTAAAGGTCAAGCATTGACCAATAAGCTTCGTGAATTGCTCGATCAGCCGGCAAAGATTGAATCAGATCTCAAGTCAGTCAACGGTGTGGTGGAGCAGATATTGGGGATGTTTGATAACACCCTTTCGATCTTGAACTCTTCTAGCCTCAACACGATTCCTCATATTCCAACTTATGATATGAGATCTCCAAGCAGTTGTGATGATCAGAAATCAACTATTTCTGATGAAAGCGTCAAGACTATGAAACCTGTAAAAACAAAAAGAGGATGTTACAAAAGAAGGTATGTTTTATATTTGCATCAGATTTTAACTAGCATATATCTTTTATAATATACTTAAAATTGTGTATATGATGTGAGGTTAATAGTATTATTGGATCTAAGTTAGATTTACTTGTGATATTGTCTTCTTATATCTTATCTTCATCAAATTAAACAATTGTTAACCGTATGATATTATATGAAATGACAAGACATCATTTGTATATATACATATGTGTGTTCTCTATATGTTTATTAACTTGCTAAAAATTATTTTGTCCTGGCATATGTAGAAAAAATGCTTCAACTATTACAAAAGTTACTTCTACTTTAGTTGATGATGGATATGCTTGGAGAAAATATGGTCAAAAAACGATTCTCAACTCAAAACATCAAAGGTAATATTTATTGATTCCGACTTGAATATTCTAGCCCATCATTGTGTATCTGAATTAAAAAATTAGCAAAAACTTTAACTTGATTTGATTTCATAGAGGTTTTACTATTACTGTTAAGAAATATGTTTATGTTGTAATATACAGGAATTATTACAGATGTAGTCACAAGATTGAACAAGGGTGTCAAGCAACCAAACAAGTTCAAATGACCGATGAAGAGCCATCAAAGTACATGATAACATATAATGGACTTCATACTTGCAATGCATTACATGGAGCTCCTCAAATAGTTTTCGAAGATCCAAAACCTGGGGACAACTCGAAACTAATTAGTTTTAAAAGCACACTCATGAAGAACAATGCGTCTGGGACTTGTTTGCCATATATGAATCATACACCTAAGGAGGTTTTTCTTTCTTCAGGTCATGTGAAACACGAACAAGTTTATTCACCTGATCCTCACACTCCATGGGATCCAATTGTGGGACTCTCACATGTTCCATCAAAACCCATGCCTATGGTGTCATGTGGATTGGATCGCGAGGACATGGTGTCACCAAGTATATTTTCATCTACGTGTAGTACACATGGCTATGAGATTGACGACATGATCGAAAGCCATGATGACCTTGATGACTTCCTCTCTGAATTGTGCTCTAGCTAGTTACTTTCATAAATTAATTATATGGCATCATCAACTTATAGATGACTTGAAAATTGTAATCTTCATCTATAATATACACTAGTAATTGTATTTTGTTATACTTTTAAATAATGAAATTACTTAGGTTTTAATCTTTATACTTCTCATTTATTTTGTTATTTGACAAAAACAAGTACGAATTTGTAGTAATATCCATTTCCTTGGTCCTTTGTCAAAAGGCAAACGAGGCTAATTACTCAACCAACACGTGGTTTGTCTCTAGATATATCCATTAATCCTTATGTAGTTAGCCTTATTTAGTAAACTTTTTCATATTTAAATTTAATTGAAGATATGTATTTGTTGTATTTGCGTTACATTGCTTGTGTTTCCTTAATATATAGTGTATATGAATATTTTGTTACACCTTCTTGTTTATATATCGGGTTAAATTAATCATTTTAATAAGGTTTACGAAAAAGGTATACGTAATATTAGCTACGACAATGACATAGCTAGATTAACAAACACTTCATATGATGATTCAAGCATATAAAGTTTAATATGATGAAACGTATAATACAACATTTAGTGAAAGGATTTTTAATATGAGTTTTTGTTTATTTTTTAATAAAATCTTAATCCACATGATTATCTTGCTCATATATAATCAATCTGTATTGAATGTGTCAAGCATCATGCATCTTCCTATTCATGTTTTGAATCTCATGTCCAATTATTTTTGCATCAGTTTTGTCTTAATCGGGTACATAATTCATCTGCAGTTTTTGAAGATGGGAAGAAGATCAGATATTGGACAAACTGTTGGACAGAGGTAGGTTACTTTTGTGATGCTTTTCCAGTAGTTTTTAAATTGGCCCAAAACAAATCTTGCAAAATTTTTGTTGATTTTTGATTTTCTAAATGCATAAAATTTTTTTAATAAAATGTGTGACAGAAACTCTTGATGTATGTTTTGTTTCATCATTGTTTATTTGTTTTGCTGTTTGGGTTATTGTTTTATAGCTTTTCTATTTTAGTAGAATCACAAGGTAAGGGAAATTTTGAAAGTTAATTTCTTGCTGAAAGTTGTTAAACAACTATTATGTAAGGGCTACTTAATTATGCATGTAGTATCATCATTAAAACTTTGTTAGTTTAAAAAATCATGAAGCTACATATTGTTGCAGTTTTCTTTTTATATTGAAGAGAATAGTCATTGTTGTTTCCTTTTAAAGTTACTCATCTGTCCAAAGTGTTTGGAAGGATGAATTCTTAGGTACATGTATAAACCATGTTAATTTTATAAATGTTTGTTTCTTTAATGTCATCTTTAGATAGAATTGTACATTTTCAAACATGTAACATCTTTCAAAATTACATTTATTAATCTAAACCGTGTCAACTAAATGGAGTTGATTTCTTTGCTCAAATGACCTAATTTAACCAATCTCAGTTGTTGGCATAAGCTGAGATTTTGCAACCGTCCCAATTTCATGGTTTCAAATATTAATTCAGTACATATAATCAATGGTTAACTTGTGAGTTTATATGTTACACCTATGTTCCATGGTATGTTAATTTCTTGATTCAAACACTTCTAATTACAAAGATCTTAGTTCATATACATGTGCGCAAACCAATTTTTACTAGGGTTCACCTTTTTAAATCTGTTTCTGATAGTGTATTTGCAACTGATGTGCATCAACAAATTTTATTATTTCATTCATTCATCCGATTCAGTGTTTAACATTGATCATGCACATTTTTTATATAATTTTTAGTTAATATGATGTTTAATGGCCAACCATATGATATTGTAGGACTTTAATAACAATCAAATATCAGAGAAGCTAAATGTTTGGTACGTATGGCATTTTTTTTAAGAAATCATGGTTTTAATATAGTGTAATATGAATTGTCAATTAGGCTTGATGTGGTTAAAGATGGATTGGCAACTCTTATACGGCTTAGCAATGGTGATATGAGGAAGGCATTGAATATTTTGTGGTCATTTTACTTCTTGTTCACTTTTTTTTAGTTTATAGTTTTCTAAATTTTTTATTGGATTAATATTTGATTTTTCATTCTTTTTATTTTGGTTATTAATAAAGAGTTAATACTTTTGAGTTGTAGTTGTATCTTTCTATATCATATATTTTCGTGCTCTTTCATGGTTTGTAGCTCATCTTGCAAGAACATTTTTGCTTATAGGTTTGTTTATAGAATCACGACGCCTTCAAATGTTAGAGTCCAGCTCATCAATGTCTTGGCTGATATCGAGCATGTACTTTTTTTTAATTTTACTAGAAGTGGCAATCTTGACGTATTTAGCTTGATTTGGATTGCACTTTATCTCAACAGGTTAGAATAACAATATTAGCAAAAGGGAGAACATGTCAAACAAGTTGAAAGTAGTCCAAAAGCCTATTTATGTATACGCCTCGTAATGAATCATACTTTTTGTCTAAGTTGCTTGTAAAGAGAATAGGAATAAATGTGTTTGTGGTCAAGACTATTGTGACTTGTAGTAGAAAAGTCTAAAGCCTATTGAAAGTTTTCAATATGAACCTTTTTAATTCCTACTTTAATTAATTTTAGAGTATGAAACCCAATACAAAGTATTTGTTGCTGAAATTCATCTTCACCATTCTCATTTGATTGTGCAGTACAGGTAGTGCCTAGTGATTTCTACCTTTACACATGCCAGATCTACAATCGTTGCAGCAATGAAGTAGCAAAAAAATAATGACGATCACCCTGTTATGGGCGTTGACGCAACCATCATCTCTCCAAGTATGTCTTCTACGTTAAACTTGTAGGGATTCAAACCTTTTTTCCAAGCTCGTCGTTGGTTCTTTGGTACATTGTTTTTCTTTTTTTTCCTTTTTGGCTTTATAACTAGACAGTACTTGATAAAGTTTCCTGTAGTTTGTGTTTTCATGTGTCGTAACTTTTTTGGCAAATCTTATTGTTTATCATGGAAAACCGCTTTTATTTTTTTGCATTTTGTTAGAATCATTTGATAATACAATGTGATACAGTCTTTTTTGTGCCAAGTATCAACAACTTGGCCCCTATAATTCTCGGTATTTACGTGGAGTGCCCTCAAAGGGATCGAACATGAGTTGCTTTGAACATTGAATGATTTGAATTTTTTTTTTTTAAGTTGAATGGTTTGCAAATTGAGTCTACTCTCTATTGATTGAGATCATACCATTTGGTAGATAGGTTGTTTGTATGTGGTGTCGGGATGATAAATTTCATAAATAAAGTTATAATACATTTTGATAACATCAGACAAAACGCGCTTTCGTAAATATATAAACAATTTAAGAAGTTAATTACATACATGGTTTTCTGGTTTATTTAAAAGAATTATAGGGTTGGATACTAAGGGTTTAAATGATATTGTGTAATCAGTTCTTTAACAAGATTGAGTATTAACACTAACACATGTGATTGGACTAACTATCTAAATTCGGGAGACTATTTGTGTAATTTACTTAAAATTGTGAAATTCAATGTTATTCCTTGCCCTTTTTCCTTCAAAGATACACGACATAAATAATACAAGAGAGAGTGAATCAAGGAGCTAACTAAGTAAATACAATCAATCCTAAACCAATATTAACAAACTAATTTAGTACAAATATACACCAATAATGCTGACAACTCATTATTGGTTAACACTCCCCCGCAGTTTGAGCCGACGATTGACGAAGGCATAAACTGGACCGAAACCGTTGGAAGAGATGTTTCGGTAGACCCTTGGTGAATATATCCGCATATTGATAGTCAGCGGGAACGTGTAGAACTTTAACTGTACCAAGTCGGACCTTTTCACGAACAAAATGGATATCGAGCTCGATATGTTTAGTGCGTTGATGTTGCACGGGATTTTCCGAAAGGTATACGGCCGAGACATTGTCACAATAAATGAGCGTAGCACGTGTAGTCGGAACATGGAGCTCGAGAAGGAGGTTACGGATCCAGCAAACCTCGGCTGTGGCGTTGGCAACTCCTCTATATTCGGCTTCGGCACTAGACCGAGATACCGTAGGTTGGCGTTTTGAAGACCAAGAGACCAAGTTTGCGCCCATGTAAACACAGTAGCCGAAGGTGGATCTTCGTGAGTCGGGACACCCGCCCCAATCCGCATCCGAATATGCTGTAAGCTTCGTAGATGGAGAGGGAGAAATGACAAGGCCCTGAGATAAAGTTCCTTTGATATACCGAAGGATCCGTTTAAGAAATTGAAAATGCGGATCCCTTGGAGCATGCATGAAGAGACAAACTTGTTGGACCGCATAAGAAATATCAGGTCGAGTAATTGTGAGATATTGTAGAGCACCGGCAAGACTTCGATATAAAGATCCATCCGAAATTAATGTGCCAGCCGTGGCACTTAGTTTGGAGCCTGTTTCGACCGGGGTACTTACTGTTTTACAATTTGACATATCTGCGCGGGAAAGTATGTCGGAGGCATATTGTGATTGAGATAAGAACAACCCTTCTTTTTGTCTCTGAACTGTGATGCCTAGGAAGTGGTGCAGCGGACCGAGATCGGTCATTTTAAATTCCGTTGAAAGTGATTGTATAATTGTTCGAAGCAATGTATCACTTGAAGCAGTAAGGATGATATCATCCATGTAAAGTAAGAGGTATGCCATCTGATCACCCTTTTTATAAACGAACAGTGAAGTGTCGCAAATGCTACTCTTAAACCCGCACTTCGAAATATATGCTGCAAAACGATGATACCAAGCTCGTGGGGCTTGTTTTAAACTGTAGATTGAACGGTTGAGTTTGCAAACATGTTTCGGGTGTGTTGTGGAGACGAACCCTGGCGGTTGGAACATATAAACCGTTTCTTGTAAGTGGCCATGAAGGAATGCATTTTTAACATCCATTTGATGGATTGGCCAAGATCTTGACACCGCTAGACTGAGGACCGTCCGAATGGTAGTGGGTTTTACCACGGGACTAAACGTGTCATCACAATCGACACCCACCGTTTGACTTTTACCATTAACAACAAGTCTAGCCTTGTACCGTTCCAATGAGCCATCGGCTTTGAATTTATGTTTATATAACCACATGCACCGAATAATGGGCGCATCCGAAGGTCTCGGTACAAGTTCCCATGTATTATTTTCCAAAAGAGCGTTATATTCGTTAGTCATGGCAATTTTCCAGTTTTGATCGGTGAGGGCCGTGAGGTGAGATTTGGGTAGTGGGGAAAGGGAAGTTGTGGTTTCTGTGTTTAAGGAGAGTGGGACACGGGGTTTGACGATACCAGAACGAGAACGAGTTTGCATGGGGTGAGAGGGGGTAGAGGGAATGGTTGGCGGTGGTAAATTAGGCACATGTGGGGGTGGTATGTTTTGATTTGGAGGTGAGCTGGGTGGTGGGTCGTTAGGATTATTTTGATTTAAAGGTGGGCTAAGTGGGGTGGAATTTGGGCCGAAGTGTGGTGAGTTAGGGGGAGGGGGAGATGGGCCGTGGCTGGGTGGTGGTTCAGTAGGGGGAGTTTGGGAGTTTTGAGCTGTCGACGGAGGTGAGGGTGGGGCGTCTTGGTTATGTGTAGGAGGTGGAGTAGATGGTTGAGTGAATATTAATGGGGAGGGGTCCAAAAACGTGTGTGAAGGGGGTGGATTTTGAGGGTTATTGTATGGAAATTGTGACTCATCGAAGATGACATGTCTAGAAAAAATGGTTTTACCGCTCGAAATGTCAAGGCATCGGTAGCCGCGATAATTTGCGGGATACCCGAGAAAGACACATGGGGTTGAGCGGGGGGCTAATTTGTGATGTCGAGTCGCCGACATGTTAGGGTAATATAAGCAACCGAATACCCAGAGGTGATCGTACGAGGGGGTACGATGGTAAAGAAGAGACATCGGGGAGTGTTATGGTGTAATTTGGTGGGTAGTATGTTGTGAAGGTGAGAGGTTGTGTGTAGGGCCTCGACCCAAAAAGATGATGGGAGAGAAGCATGAGCGAGTAAGGTGAACATGATTTCGTTTATGCGACGAATCATTCGTTCAGATTTCCCGTTTTGTTGGGACGTATGAGGGCACGAGAAACGAAGTTGGATACCGTGTTTGGTGGCGAAATTTTTAAAATTTGTGTTGTCAAATTCGCCTCCCATGTCGCATTGAAACGATTGAATTTTCATGTGAAATTGGGTTTCAATGTATTTATGAAAGGTGGCAAACTTGTCATAGGTTTCTGATTTAAATCTCAAAGGGTAAACCCATGTGTATTGTGCAAAATTATCCGTTAAAACCATGTAATATTTGTATCCGGCATGGCTCAATATGGGTGAGGTCCACAAATCACAATGCAAAATAGCAAACGGTAATAAAGTACGATTAATGGAATCGGAAAATGGTAACCGTTTATGCTTGGATAACTGACAAGCATGACAAACAAAAGGAGATTGAAGTTTATTACAAGAAATAAAATTATTAGAACGAAGGAACTCCATGACAGGTTGTCCCGGGTGTCCAAGACAATTGTGCCAAAACGAGGAGTCTTTATTTGAGACAAGACAAGTGGTGGCGGCGGAAGCATTTGTGGTGAGAGGATAGAGATCACTTGAGCTATTGTGACGACTCAGGATCGTGCCATCCTTGAAATCCATCAAAGAGAAACCAAAAGGATCAAATTCAATAGATGTAAAATTATCAATGTTGAACTTGCGCACAGATATAAGATTTTTAATGATATTGGGATTAAACAAGACCGATTTTAGGTGTAATGGTTTAGATGGCGTAGGTATGGTGGAAGTTCCCGATCCGAGGACCGGAATTTTATTTCCATTTCCTACAAATATCGACTCAATTGGAGAATATAGGGAAAAGGTAGAAAGTTTACCGTGGTCGTTTGTATTGTGATAAGAGGCGCCCGTGTCGAAATGCCATGGATCATCCATATCCCCCGAATCCATAGAAAGAGCCTGGACCGCATCCGCTAGTTGAGTGGGCTGAAGAGGGTCAACTTCTGCGAGATGGGCTTGGGCCTGTTGATGGTTAGAAGCTTGTGTTGTTGAGTTTGCATTACTGGATCGTGAAGAGTTTAACTTAGGCTGCCAAGGTTGAGCCCACCCTTGTGTTGGGTATGGGCAAGGTGGAGCCCAATACGGTGGAGGGGCCCAATACGGGTAAGAAGCTGGTTGTGTTTGGGGTGGGTAGGGGCGAGATTGACCACGGTTTTCACGCATATTATTGTTATTATTACGGCTGTTATTAGGGCGATGACCGGAGGTGTTTTCACGACGATGACCAGAAGCACGACCATTTTCACGACGACTCTGTGGCTGGGGTGCGACGGCGGCTGCCACAACCGGAGATGGTGACATGGTTTCGCGAGCCGCAATTCTTCTAGCCTCCGATTGAAGTTGTTCGATGGCATTTTCCCATGGCGGAAGGGTGTTGTTGAGGGTAAAGCCGATGACATCGTACTCACTAGGCAAACCACGAACCAAATAGATGATCTGTTGGGTATTGTTGATTGGGCAGTCAACCGCCGTGAGTTGATCGGCGAGTTCACGGACGCGTTGACAATAGGCTTCAAGGGAGGGCATGGCGGCAAGAGTTAAATTGGTAAGCTCGTGTTGAAGCGCCGCGGCCCGTGAACCCTTGTTATTCATGAACAAGTTCTCTACCCGCTTCCAAGCCTCGTAAGCGGTAGATTCATCGACCAAAAACTGGTCGAAAAGTTCGTCCGAAATGGTCCCGTAAATCCATTGCAAGACTATAGCGTCAATCTTTTTCCAAGCGGGGTACTCGGTGGAATCAGCTTTAGGGGTCGGCGAACCGTCGATGCATTGATGGACATCGAACCTTGTGGCATGGAGCTTGAAAAGTTTCACCCACGAATGGTATGAAAGTTTCTGGCCATCAAGAGTACGGATTCGTTGTTGGATGTTAGTGACGGTATAGGCGGGATGAAGGGTGGCTGGCTTTGGTTCACTTTTATCAGCCATGATGGATGAAGGCTAAAGGCAGAGATGTTTGATCGAAGGATGAACAAGGATGAGGTATGATACCATGTGAAATTCAATGTTATTCCTTGCCCTTTTTCCTTCAAAGATACACGACATAAATAATACAAGAGAGAGTGAATCAAGGAGCTAACTAAGGAAATACAATCAAGAGTAAATTACCATTTGCATCCCTGACGTTTGTTCATTTTAACCACTTGCGTCCCTGCGGTTTCAAAATTGCCATCCGCCCCCTAACGTTTCATGTTATCCTTATTTGAGTCTATACATTTCATTTTTATCTCCATTTGAGTTCAAATAACTAACACTGTTAATGTTTCTGTTAAATTATTATCAAAAAGACGAAAATACCCTTAAAATTAAATAATACAATAAAAACCTTGTGGGTCCCATCCATTAACATCATCTTCTTCAAATCAACGCCACCACAACCACCCCTATCACCACCACCACCGGGTCATCACCATGAGTACATGACAACCGACCAGCACCACCACCGCAACCACTATCACCACCACCGTAGCCCCATCACTACCACCGCAGCCCCGTCACTACCAACGTAGTCCCCATCACCACCATCGTATCCCTGACGTTTTGAGAGGTATATTTTTAATTTACTCCACCACCACTGCCCCTCACCACTACTCATCAACCATCAGGGATTCAGGTCAACCCACAACACCAACACCGCCCCACATTACCACCATAGCAACCCACCACCATAGCCTCCTCACCACCACCGTAGCAACCTATCAGGTCAATCCACACCACCACCACCGCCCCTCACCACCAACATAGCAACCCACCACCGTAGCCAGGGCACCACCACCGTTTACACGTCACTTGTAAATGATCAGATTAGCAGATTGCATAGGCGATAATCACAATTTATATAAGCAAGACTCCAAGATTCACATATATGATCCTAAATGCTTGTAATACCCATCATCAATTTCAAAATTTTCAAAGATTCAAGTGCTTGAAATCACTTAACAAAACAACATACCTATCACCCGCTTCGCTATGCTGGTGAAATCAAGATTCATTGCGTAACCCTCTGCATAGCAGCATACCCTCCGACAGTCGGAGGTTCCTCGACGACCAATAAACCTTTGTGGGTGAGGTGTTATGATCCACCAACGGCCTAATCAACCTCAGCATAGCACTATGCCCTAATCAACCTTTTTGGGTGAGGTGTTATGACCCACCGACGGCCGGAGGTTCCTCGACGACTAATCGAACGTCGACATGAGGGTTGTGTCCCAATCTAGGGTTAGATCGCCGCTAGGGGCCATGAAATGGGGGTCCGAGGAAGGTTTGAAGAGGATTGCGGGAGGTTGAGGGGTTTCAGGGTTCGTCGGAGAGGGAGGAGGATGCGGATGAGAAGAAGTCGGAGGAGGAGGTTGATGACGATGGGTCGCCGGCGGCCATGGCGGTGGTTGCGGTGGCAGTAGAGGAGAGAAGAGATAGAGAGAGGAGATAGAGAGAGAAGGTAGAAGGGTGGGATAGGATAGGGTATTTTATTAATTAATAAGGGTATTTTTGTCATTTTATAAAAATTAACGGAAAATTTTAACGACGTTAGTGTTTTGGACTCAAATGGAAATAAAAGTGAAACGTTAGGGGGCGGATGACAATTTTGAAACTGCAGGGACGCAAGTGGTTAAAATGGGCAAATGTCAGGGATGCAAACGGTAATTTACTCTACAATCAATCCTAAACCAATATTAACAAACTAATTTAGTACAAATATACACCAATAATGGTGACAACTCATTATTGGTTAACAAAAATAATGTATTTTTATAAGATAATTTATATTTCTTTACATACATATTAAATTACATCGCAAGGATCTGAAGAATGTTAATTTTACCACCATTGCCGCCGGCCACCACCCTATTACATCTCTTCAAATCTGAAATGAAACTGTAATGCTACCACTATTGTAAGCAAACTTTTGTTATGTTCATCACCATTAGGTGAGAAAAGGGGAAAGTAGAATTAGAATTGGGTGGATTTGTGGTCTGTTTGCTTATGGAACCAAAGAGGGACAAAAATCGAAGAGGAGGACGAATTTAACTAGAGAAGAACAAAATTGATGATGGCGAGGTGGTTGTGATGGTTTTAATCGGCGGTGGTATGGGTTCTAGCAGATGAGGAGAACGAACAAACGAGAGACAAAAATCGACGAGGTATTAACCACAAGTTAATTTATTGGTGGATGTGGCTTTTGTCTGGTATTGTTAATACTTAAACTCGTTACAAAATTAAAAATATTACACCTTAAAATGTTAATTAAACCTCTTAGTATCAAAATCTGTTATTTAAATAAATCACCTGGACTATTTATGTAACTAACTCTAATTAAAGATACTTCTCGAAGTACACTAATTACAACACATGTATCATTAATCTTTTATATAATTTGATTTTATATATAATTTGATAAGTAAGAATAAGCTTTTGAATTTTTTGAATGACTGACTCACATTTATATATTTCTACTTTTAAACTATGTCAACTTTTATTATATCTCATGTCAAGATTTAATCCATCTTTTATAAATAACCCATTAACATATTTTTCATTCTTAATATTATTACTTTCATATTTCCACAACCAAACACTTAATTACTTATTTCTCTTTTCTAAAACACACACACACACACACACACACATATATATATATGTATGTATGTATGTATATGTGTGTATATATATATACATATATATATATATATTACATTCTATGTATATAAATATATATATTACTTCTAGAAGTACACTAATTAGAACACATGTATCATTAATCTTTTATATAATTTGATTTTATATATAATTTGATAAGTAAGAATAAGCTTTTGAATTTTTTTGAATGACTGACTCACACATTTATATATTTCTACTTTTAAACTATGTCAACTTTTATTATATCTCATGTCAAGATTTAATCCATCTTTTATAAATAACCCATTAACATATTTTTCATTCTTAATATTATTACTTTCATATTTCCCCAACCAAACACTTAATTACTTATGGCCATTGATAATTGAACACCCTGTCAGGTGTTAAAGAAACGCCCTTTGACTTTCTTCACGGCCCGTGAAGGGCCTTACGGGCCGTGAGGGCTTCGAAATTTAATTCTCACAACTGCATTTAATCACGGCCCGTGAAGGAACAAACGGCCCGTAAACGTCCGCACACACAGCCCGTTAACTACCTCAATAACGGCCCGTGAGATCCTTCACGGGCCGTAGTTGTCCTTCTCAGAATTTACTTTCCTCGTTTTGCGTGCACTTTTAAATTTTATAATTATGTGACGCGACGTATTATTCCTTGATTCGATTTAAGATTCTATATAAACCGTTATATATATGACTTGTTATATGGTTAGTGAGAAACGAAACAGTAAAAATGTCTTCTCGTGGAGGTAGGAGAAGACGTCAAAATGAGTCATCTTCAAACTCACGAGATATTGTGGAAAGTATTCCCGATCCAATAGATAACCATAATTGGCAGAACGGGAGGAACTGGTCTCAGAATATTATTCACTTTATACGTAACGGTGACTCCCAAACATGTAGAGTGTATTACATGGGTCATTCCGATATTCCGTTACAATTTTGGCGTGAATTACTCGGAAACGTGTCTTTAGGTACAGAGGTATGATTTAAAGTTTTTTATATATTTTATTTTATTTTAAAATTCTAACAATTAAAAAGTTGTTGTTTTATAGCATGTTCGGGCGTGGACAAATAGACTCACAATATGGAGATACGAAGAAATACGTAGAACCGAAGAGTTGCCGGGTAGTGATCGTTGGACGATTCTCCCATTTGAGTGGTTTAACTTAATATACTCGGGGTCCGTTAATGGTAACGAATTTGGAGACGGGAGTGACTGTCTATATCCCGCGTTATGGGAAGTTGATACGGTAATACTGTTTTCATGTTTTACAATAAAAATCATAAATTTATAACCGTGAATTAAATTGTTTTGTAGGTTTACATACCAATGACTGATGACGAAGAAAATTGGTATCTTTTTAAGATTTCTATGGACTCACTACAAGTTCGTATATATTCTCCATACGAATGCCGACCAAATACGTGTGATGATTCATGGTGCATTCATCGTAATGCGCGAACGATTTTCGTACAATTCGAATCGTACTTTTTACATTTTCTGTCACGTATACAATATTGGCAGCACTCCGGACAAGAAGAAATCGAAGAACTGGTGGTATCGGGTGAAACCGTTTGGCCCCCTAACGCCGGTCATATTGGTCGAGATTCGGGAGTTGTAATTTGTATGTTATTGCGTAGGTTGGTTCAAAATAGATCTTTAGAGTGGCAAGAGGTTAGCTTACAGGATGCTTGCTTTAGATTCCGAAGATTTATGGCAGACGAACTGTATTCTAGACGTGTAATGTAGAACAGTAATGAAATATTTTATTAAAACATAAACGTTTATTAGTACACTTTTTCAAAAACGATAAACCGTTATTATCACACAAAAATAAAACACATAATTTTTAATCTTCTTGATCTTTATAAAAGATCCAAGCCGCAAAATGGTTGAAGGAAATTCCAAATTTCTCCCGATATCTTTCTTGAGTTCTTGTCATAATATCCGTATCATTCCATAACATATTTCGATTGTTGTAAACGTCTTTGTAGAGCTGGTGAAATGTCGTGACCTTCCTTCTCAAGTCAGACCACTTGTTGCTAAGTTCACGAGTGGTGCGATATTCTTCACGTTCGAGAATTTGATGAAAACGAGTTGAAACCCGGTTCCAAAATATTGAATTTGGCGGGATAGTACCTGAATTTTCGATACAAGATCTTACTAAAGTCACCTCCTCTTCATCCGTCCACGGATTTTGATCACTTGTAGCACTCATGTTTTGGGTATTGAGTAAATTTGTGTGAATTGTTTGTGTCAAGCGGCTGAATTTATAGACTTGAAAAAGTTTTGTACGGCCCGTGAGAGGCTTTACGGGCCGTGAGTGTGTCACCATACGGCCGTGTAGTGTCAACTGCCGTGTTTTAAAAAGTACAAAGCATCACGGCCCGTGAAAGAGGTAACGGGCCGTGTGGAAATTATGTAACGGGCCGTGAGGTCCGTCACGACCGTGAGGCCCGATAATATATAGGACCTCACGGCCCATTTGCTCATTTACGCCCCCAAAACACACATACGATTTACTCCCGTCACGACCTCCGTATTTTCATCATTTTCATACATCCGACTCCCTACTACGGTACGTATTCAAATCCGTATTTTATTTTTGTGTATTTTTCGTTTAAATATATTAAAATTATATTTAAAAAATCTGGAAAATTGAAACGTTTGGGTGTTACGGGCCGTGAAGGGTGGTCACGGGCCGTATCCTTTTGAATTTTCAGAGGGTTACGGGCCGTGACCGTCCTTTACGGCCCGTAATCCTTTGAAACTTAAGTGGGTTACGGGCCGTGATGGTTCTTTACGGGCCGTAACCCTTTTTTTTTTCTGGTGAATTTATTATTATTTTTTTTTTTGCAGATTATGCCGCCCCGCAAACGTACACGTCCGGAGACTGAGCCCGAGGGTCAGGGTGACTTTCTGGACCCACACCCTGATCTTCGTTTTCCGAGGGAGACCCAGCCACGGCAAAAGCTGTGGAAGCTGATTGGACGTCCCCTGAAGGGGACACGCACCATCGACTGGGACGTGCTGGAGGAGGTCGGAGACATAGCACGTGCCCAGGATATCATCGGGCTGGACGGAGAGACGCCGTGGAGGCGGATGTTTGATTTGGGATCGAGGAGGGGCTACCGGGAGCTGACGTTGCAGTTTTTGTGTACGTTTCAGTTCACTCCCGCCTTTGAGGATCAGGACCCCCGCCAGCACATAGCGGTTCGATTTAGGCTGGGGACCACCGGTAGGTACGAGTTCACCCTCGCCCAGTGGGCGGTGACTCTTGGGTTTTACACCCAAGAGGAGACGGAGGATCCTCGTTTTTATACTGACGAGGTACAGTCGGAGCCGGCTCCTTTGGTCGGATGGTGGCCGACCATTTCCGACCAGCCGTGGGAGGGCGCCATTAGGGCGACCTCTATTAGGGATCCTTTGCACCGGTATCTACACCGGTGCATTGCCGGCACCATTGCCGGCAGAGACCAGAGCATGGAGCAGGTGTCGCTCCTTGACTTATTTTTTTTGAGGGCCTTGCTTTCACCTAGACGGGTGAATCTAGCTCACTGCATGGCCGCCTATTTTTTGAGCGTTATTCAGGACAAGGTAAAAAATATTTCTACTAATTGTTAACGAATAAGTATTATCTATTATGCGATTCATAATTATGCCTATTGTTTGATTGTTTTGCAGATGGATAGCCCGATTGTTTACGGCTCGTACATCACCGTCATTGCCTCGCGCTTAGGGTTGTTTACGGACGCCCTAATTGCGAGGCAGACTACGGACACGCCGCCTCGGATTTTGGGTCGACAGACCGTCATGGCCATGGGGATTGCCGCCAAATTTGGCGACGACCTCCGATGGTCCACTGATGGTGGTCGGACCGTCTGGCAGCCGGTGCCGGACGTTGGTGAGGAGGAGGAGCAGCCGGTGCCGCCGCAGCAGCCGCAGCCCCAGCCACACGCCGGACCACCCGTCCCACCGCCACCGCCTGTTCCCAGGACCATCATTCGGCAGATTCCGCCGACGGGGGAGTTTATGGCGGAGTCACTACATTTGCAGCGCCAGGCCCACGCCTTGCTAGTATGGATGGCGGATGCGTACGTCATTTTTGCTGCTAGCGCGGGTATCGACCTCCCCCCTCGGCCGGAGTTGCCTCCGTTTGTCAGACGACCTGCGGGTGATGACGAGGAGGCTGCTGGGGGTGGTGATGCGGAGGATGCTGGTGCTGGTGTTGGTGATGCTGGTGGTGGTCATGACGCATAGATAGTAGGATTTTATTATTTATTTACCTTTCATGTAAAAAATTGAAAATTATGTTTATATATTATGAGTTATTTTGGATGACGTTTAAATGTTTAATTATATGTTTACAATTGGTTGTGCTTGTGGAGGAAGTGGTTTGTACGAATAATATTAAATCAACCTTTTGGATAATAAAATCAGTACTTGAACCTACTCGTCCCACAGAAAGAATATATAATCCTTCAGAAAATCCGACGCCAGGCTCTGCAATTATATATATTATGAGTTATTTTGGATGACGTTTAAATGTTTAATTATATGTTTACAATTGGTTGTGCTTGTGGAGGAAGTGGTTTGTACGAATAATATTAAATCAACCTTTTGGATAATAAAATCAGTACTTGAACCTACTCGTCCCACAGAAAGAAATATATAATCCTTCAGAAAATCCGACGCCAGGCTCTGCAATTATATAAACATACTTGAATCTCAGTCGGAAAAGTTGCACTGAAAACATACTTGAATCTCAACAAATATTATGCATCTCATATCATTAACATCCTGCTAACCAAATGCCCAGGTCATATAAACAAAATTCAAAGGTTGAAGAAAAATTCGATAATCTTCTTATTGCATTTTTTTTTAGAAAACGAAAGAATTGATTACATGTTTACAATTCAACAACAATAAAGAATTGAATAAATAATAGATTACATGTTTACAATTCAACAACAATAAAGAATTGAATAAATAAAGAATTGAAAGAATTGATAAATGTGTAAACTATACTAAATCTACATGTTCAACCGGGTCTACGGGCCTTAGTTCAAGATATTTTTGAATTCGACTTCCGTATATAGCCTCCCAATCATTGGCGTTTTCTGTTTTGTACAAATGCCAATATTTGCTCGTAACAGGCATTGGATAGTCACCCACTAATCAAATTCTAATGAAATGGCAATCTTGAACATAAGCAATTGAAATTATATGATGTTCACTGATATCACGAGGAGATAACCAGAACTGGAAAAAAGTAGCGGAGTTGCCGATCGATATAAAAATTATAACCACTCGAAACCTGTTAGCAATAAGGATTGTAGCAGGTGGCACTGTCATCCAATTTTTGTGTGGAGCCGCACCTAACCCGTTCCAGTTTAATGATTCCCTTATTTCGTTTATATCAGGAAACATCGCAGCGTACCTATGTCTGTTTTCATCCAACTCAGATATAAGTTCCGTACGTATAAAACGCCAGTGATTTTCACCATATCCCAGTGCGAGTGCTATAGCACGAAAACCACAATTGCCGTCCGCTAAAACATCATCCGCACCTGAAATATACGGGAAAAAGAATGATGGAATCCAGCGGTTAAACCGGAAAAAATTGTTTTTATCTTCGTCGCCCGGGATATATGAAAACTTGGAACTCTGTTGAGATAATCCATCTTTGGCTCTTGATTTTGAAGACATGGATTGACTGCGCTGCAAAGGCCCTTGTTTTGACTTCACCACCGAACTTGAATATGTTGGCGGACCTTCAAAATTTTCTCTCGGTTGAACATATGAACTATGTCTGGGGGCATCTAATATTGTTTCTTTTTGCTTATCTTTTTTTGGACGACCCCGTGTATTTGTTTGGACTTTAGGAGGTTTTTTATCCGTTTTTGAAGGAGTAACGAAAGATTTGAAAATATTAATCAAAGATCTTTTCACGCTTTCGGGTTGGACAAGTAAATGTTTGTCACCATCTCCATCTCTTTATGTACATCTACTTGAACCTCCCGTACAATATACGCGGGTGAAAAATCTAGCTTCCTCCAAAAAACATCAATGGCATCGAGCGGGATACATTGACCTATAAAATAATATATTAAATAAAATATAATAAAAGTTTTCATGAAAAAATAAAAAACGTAAAAGAACATTCACCTGTTTGAAAGTAATTGTTTAATGTACAAGCACACGGAAGACCAAAGCTGGTAAAAAGATGGCAGCCACATGATTCTTCGGATATAATTAGATGATGTATACTGTTAATCTCACCGACTAACATATCCAAAGCCGCAATAGAAACGTTACCTCGCAGCAATTTAAGCACTTCATGATTATGCTGCACCATAAGCATGATTTTGCTTTTGGTAAAACTTTCTTTTATAGCAATTTCCTGGGTAGCTAAGATATTATTAATGAAAGGAATAAATCTATCCAGGGTGCTATTGGTTGCTTTCAGGTAACTTTTCAACAACGAATGTTGGCTCTCAACTCGGTTCGTTGTGTGCTGACCGAAGTTATAACTTCTATTTATCCACGCCGACACAAATCTCTCTTTGTAGGGGTCCAACCAGTTATTTTTTAGGTACATCAGCACTCCTATTAAAAAAAATGCACTTATTTTTATATAAATATACATATATTTTTAAGAATAACACTAGAAAACTTACTTGAATGGTTGGACACCAATCTGCGATAAAGCCGGTCGTAATTATAAGCGTATATGTCCTCCGTTTCAGAGTTAATAAGTACCGACCACACATGCTGAAAAGCACCCCACTCTTCATTTGAAAAACTCGCCTTACAATGTTTAGCAATATTTTCCGAAATATGCCATCTGCAAAGTAATCGAACAGCACTCGGAAAAACTTCTTCTGACGCATTCATCAGAGCGAGGTCTCGGTCGGTTAGTATAACACGGGGCTCCATACACTTATCTTCCAGCGTTACTTTTAGTTGCTCTAACACCCATCTGAAGTTGGCTTCACGCTCATAATCAATGAATGCGTGAGCAACAGAAAAAGATTTCAGGGTGGATGTCACACCAACCATTTGAACAAAAGGCATTTTATACAAGTTAGTTTTGTATGTTGTGTCAATCATCAGCACGTGTGGGTAAGCACGCCATAATGTGTGAGATGTGGGATGTATAAAAAAACCCCGTCGACGGTATTTGTCGGTTCCTCAATGTGAGGGGTGTAAATATATTGATGTTGTTGTAGTATAGAAAAAAAAACCTGCATTGGGGTTTCACCAATTCTGGTGGACTTTTTATTTTTGCCCGAGCATTATATACGGTTCGTAACCCAGACACGTTATTGGGATTTTGTTCCCTCAACGTGCCTAGAATGTTTCGAGGGTCAATATTTTGCTCGGTCAGATTCCTTACAGTAGAAAGCTCATTTTCGGTGAGCCTCATTGCGTATGCATGTCCTTCCAGGTGTTCAGCAGGTTCATGGTTATGAGTATCATCCACAACAACTATAATCCACCCATCTCTCTGCATCTGGTACTTACCCTGCAATTCAAATTGACAGTTTGTTTTTTTCGTGCCACTTTTTCTTAGAGTGGATGCTCCCTTATATACACCACCCCGATCGCATTTCAACCAAATTTTAACCACCAAACCATTCGAATTTCTTTTTGAACGTTTGGTGACAATAACGAACCCATTATCTCGCCCCACTTTAGTTGCCCAATCAACTAATTCTTCACGAGATGAGAAAACCTAATCAATTTAATATTTTTAGTTAGTTATTACTAAATGATAGTAAAATGAAAGTAAAATTAAATATGATATATCTTATAACCTGATTCGTGTCGTATAAACCCTTTTTACCGGAACCAGAACCGTCATTATCCCCGCTGCTATCGCCACCGTTATCACCCCCGTCATCGCCGCCGTCATTCCCGCCGTAATTGGACGCGAACTGTCCTGGATAGTTTGAAGCAGCCTCTTCGTAATAACCGTAACCCTCCTGAGGGTAATAGTTAGATTCCGAACCAAATAAATAGTTGCTATCCCAGAAAGACATCGTAACGTTAGATATTAACGTTTATATAGTACTTGAAATGGAATATTGCGTTTATGTAGTAGTTGAAATGAAATGAATTTATATCGTTGAATTATGAAATGAATTTATAAACTAACGTTTATATAGTAGTTGAAATGGAATATTGCATCTCGTCACATAATTAACACGAATATCGAGGAATATTACGTCATATCAAATAATGTAATAAATACAAATTTACACGACTATCGAGGAATATTACGTCATATCAAATAACGTAATAAATACAAAATTACACGAAAAACGAGGAATAATATATCTCGTCAAATTATTAAAAGTGAAACTAGGACCCGTAAGTAAGTTCACGGCCCGTAAGACGAATTCCATACGGGCCGTGAAGAAATTCACGGGCCGTAAATAAACACGACCGTGATCATATTCACGGGCCGTTACGTTTTTGAATTACGTTTCTGAATGACCGATTTGACTTGCGACAGACCATACGGCCGTGAAGGGCCTTACGGGCCTTACGGGCAGTATTTTTATTTACTAAAGTTTATACAAAAACTCCCTTCTTTATTTAAAAAACTTTGTTTACAAAACAATTCAAATTTCTTATGAAACTTTTATCACTACTGACAACAACCATTTTTCACTAGCTTTTATCTTTCTAAGTATATGTTATTGATATTCAGGTTTATTAGAAAAATATTGAACCAAACATATAATTTTTTCCTAATGACCAAAAGTGAAATTTATGTTAACCATAGGAATCATCCATGTTATTAATTCTTGAATTGGTATTATAAATAAAAAGATTACAAAAACAAACGGTGTATTTAGTTACGTATGTTTTTGCATGAGAGTGCACATGCGTATATTATATTTTGTTCGTTTAGGCTCTTGAATGTAAACAAACTAGGACCCAAGCACGTTTATTTCTGTGAAGGTTGGGTTTAAGTTTGTCTCGTCTTTAGTTTTTTTTATATCTATTCCGAGCAGCATCAAATGCCCTCGACTCTTTTACAACCCTACGCGTAATAAATCAATTTTAAATACGATATTATTAGTATAGTATATACCATGTGGACTGTGCAAGTAACTCTAAATAAATTGAGAGGTGTTTAAATATATTTCTACGGGCACATGTATCATTAATATTTTATTTATTTTAAAAACCAGAATATTCGTTTATTAAATTCCAACTTTTTTCAGTGGACCTTTTTGCCCCTCAACATTAAGCATTTATAAAGCGCCAAATGGTTACTATAGTCATTTCACCCATGCATTCGTCATAGGGAAAAACGGTGTTACGTCACTTCATTATTACCCACTCGCGCGTGAACGCGTGTAAAAACATACTAGTCATTATTCTCCTAGGTAACACATGTTTGGCGCGTGTCGTGGAGTTCACTCTCCAAACTTAATTAGAATATCTTCACCACTAGCTTGTTAAAAAAAACAAAATTAATATTTTTTAATAAAAAGTATATATTATCACTTTGCTATATTATTGATGTGTGTGTTATCTTGCAATTAGATCTCACACAACCAGATATCATATGGAGTCTTCCTCTTGGCCAGAAACTTTACCAAGTAGTAGAATCAAAGCCATTCAAGAGCTTACTAAAGGTCAAGCATTGACCAATAAGCTTCGTGAATTGCTCGATCAGCCGGCAAAGATTGAATCAGATCTCAAGTCAGTCAACGGTGTGGTGGAGCAGATATTGGGGATGTTTGATAACACCCTTTCGATCTTGAACTCTTCTAGCCTCAACACGATTCCTCATATTCCAACTTATGATATGAGATCTCCAAGCAGTTGTGATGATCAGAAATCAACTATTTCTGATGAAAGCGTCAAGACTATGAAACCTGTAAAAACAAAAAGAGGATGTTACAAAAGAAGGTATGTTTTATATTTGCATCAGATTTTAACTAGCATATATCTTTTATAATATACTTAAATTGTGTATATGATGTGAGGTTAATAGTATTATTGGATCTAAGTTAGATTTACTTGTGATATTGTCTTCTTATATCTTATCTTCATCAAATTAAACAATTGTTAACCGTATGATATTATATGAAATGACAAGACATCATTTGTATATATACATATGTGTGTTCTCTATATGTTTATTAACTTGCTAAAAATTATTTGTCCTGGCATATGTAGAAAAAATGCTTCAACTATTACAAAAGTTACTTCTACTTTAGTTGATGATGGATATGCTTGGAGAAAATATGGTCAAAAAACGATTCTCAACTCAAAACATCAAAGGTAATATTTATTGATTCCGACTTGAATATTCTAGCCCATCATTGTGTATCTGAATTAAAAAATTAGCAAAAACTTTAACTTGATTTGATTTCATAGAGGTTTTACTATTACTGTTAAGAAATATGTTTATGTTGTAATATACAGGAATTATTACAGATGTAGTCACAAGATTGAACAAGGGTGTCAAGCAACCAAACAAGTTCAAATGACCGATGAAGAGCCATCAAAGTACATGATAACATATAATGGACTTCATACTTGCAATGCATTACATGGAGCTCCTCAAATAGTTTTCGAAGATCCAAAACCTGGGGACAACTCGAAACTAATTAGTTTTAAAAGCACACTCATGAAGAACAATGCGTCTGGGACTTGTTTGCCATATATGAATCATACACCTAAGGAGGTTTTTCTTTCTTCAGGTCATGTGAAACACGAACAAGTTTATTCACCTGATCCTCACACTCCATGGGATCCAATTGTGGGACTCTCACATGTTCCATCAAAACCCATGCCTATGGTGTCATGTGGATTGGATCGCGAGGACATGGTGTCACCAAGTATATTTTCATCTACGTGTAGTACACATGGCTATGAGATTGACGACATGATCGAAAGCCATGATGACCTTGATGACTTCCTCTCTGAATTGTGCTCTAGCTAGTTACTTTCATATATTAATTATATGGCATCATCAACTTATAGATGACTTGAAAATTGTAATCTTCATCTATAATATACACTAGTAATTGTATTTTGTTATACTTTTAAATAATGAAATTACTTTGGTTTTAATCTTTATACTTCTCATTTATTTTGCTATTTGACAAAAACAAGTACGAATTTGTAGTAATGTCCATTACCTTGGTCCTTTGTCAAAAGGCAAACGAGGCTAATTACTCAACCAACACGTGGTTTGTCTCTAGATATATCCATTAATCCTTATGTAGTTAGCCTTATTTAGTAAACTTTTTCATATTTAAATTTAATTGAAGATATGTATTTGTTGTTTTTGCGTTACATTGCTCGTGTGTCCTTACTATATATATAGTGTATATGATTATTTTGTTACACTTTCTTGTTTATATATCGGGTTAGATTAATCATTTTTAATAAGGTTTACCAAAAAGGTATGCGTCATATTAGCTACGTCAATGACATAGCTAGATTAACAAATACTTCATATGATGATTCAAGCATATAAAGTTTAATATGATGAAACGTATAATACAACATTTAGTGAAAGGATTTTTTATATGAGTTTTTGTTTATTTTTTAATAAAATCTTAATCCACATGATTATCTTGCTCATATATAATCAATCTGTATTGAAGGTGTCAAGCATCATGCATCTTCCTATTCATGTTTTGAATCTCATGTCCAATTATTTTTGCATCAATTTCGTCTTAATCGCGTACATAATTCATCTGCAGTTTTTGAGGATGGGAAGAAGATCAGATATTGGACAAACTGTTGGACAGAGGTAGGTTACTTTTGTGATGCTTTTCCAGTAGTTTTTAAATTGGCCCAAAACAAATCTTGCAAAATTTTGTTGATTTTTGATTTCTAAGTGCATAAAAATTGTTTTAATAAAATGTGTGACAGAAACTCTTGATGTATGTTTTGCTTCATCATTGTTTATTTGTTTTGCTGTTCAGGTTATTGTTCTATAGCTTTTCTATTTTAGTATAATCACAAGGTAAGGGAAATTCTTGCTGAAAGTTGTTAAACAGCTATTATGTAAGGGCTACTTAATATGCATGTAGTATCATCATTAAAACTTTGTTAGTTTAAAAAATCATGAAGCTACATATTGTTGCAGTTTTCTTTTTATATTGAAGAGAATAGTCATTGTTGTTTCCTTTTAAAGTTACTCATCTGTCCAAAGTGTTTGGAAGGATGAATTCTTAGGTACATGTATAAACCATGTTAATTTTATAAATGTTTGTTTCTTTAATGTCATCTTTAGATAGAATTGTACATTTTCAACATGTAACATCTTTCAAAATTACATTTATTAATCTAAACCGTGTCAACTAAATGGAGTTGATTTCTTTGCTCAAATGACCTAATTTAACCAATCTCAGTTGTTGGCATAAGCTGAGATTTTGCAACTATCCCAATTTCATGGTTTCAAATATTAATTCAGTACATATAATCAATGGTTAACTTGTGAGTTTATATGTTACACCTATGTTCCATGGTATGTTAATTTCTTGATTCAAACACTTCTAATTACAAAGATCTTTGTTCATATACATGTGCGCAAACCAATTTTTACTAGGGTTCACCTTTTTAAATCTGTTTCTGATAGTGTATTTGCAACTGATGTGCATCAACAAATTTTATTATTTCATTCATTTATCCGATTCAGTGTTTAACATTGATCATGCACATTTTTATATAAATTTTAGTTAATATGATGTTTAATGGCCAACCATATGATATTGTAGGACTTTGATAACAATCAAATATCAGAGAAGCTAAATGTTTGGTACGTGTGGCATTTTTTTTAGAAATCATGGTTTTAATATAGTGTAATATGAATTGTCAATTAGGCTTGATGTGGTTAAAGATGGATTGGCAACTCTTATACGGCTTAGCAATGGTGATATGAGGAAGGCATTGAATATTTGTGGTCATTTTACTTCTTGTTCACTTTTTTTAGTTTATAGTTTTCTCAATTTTTTATTGGATTAATATTTGATTTTTCATTCTTTTTATTTTGGTTACTAATAAAGAGTTAATACTTTTGAGTTGTAGTTGTATCTTTCTATATCATATATTTTCGTGCTCTTTCATGGTTTGTAGCTCATCTTGCAAGAACATTTTTGCTTATAGGTTTGTTTATAGAATCACGACGCCTTCAAATGTTAGAGTCCACTCATCAATGTCTTGGCTGATATCGAGCATGTACTTTTTTTTAATTTTACTAGAAGTGGCAATCTTGACGTATTTAGCTTGATTTGGATTGCACTTTATCTCAACAGGTTAGAATAACAATATTAGCAAAAGGGAGAACATGTCAAACAAGTTGAAAGTAGTCCAAAAGCCTATTTCGATGTATACGCCTCGTAATGAATCATACTTTTTGTCTAAGTTGCTTGTAAAGAGAATAGGAATAAATGTGTTTGTGGTCAAGACTATTGTGACTTGTAGTAGAAAAGTCTAAAGCCTATTGAAAGTTTTCAAATTGAACCTTTTTAATTCCTACTTTAATTAATTTTAGAGTATGAAACCCAATACAAAGTATTTGTTGCTGAAATTCATCTTCACCATTCTCATTTGATTGTGCAGTACAGGTAGTGCCTAGTGATTTCTACCTTTACACATGCCAGATCTACAATCGTTGCAGCAATGAAGTAGCAAAAAAATAATGACGATCACCCTGTTATGGGCGTTGACGCAACCATCATCTCTCCAAGTATGTCTTCTACGTTAAACTTGTAGGGATTCAAACCTTTTTTCCAAGCTCGTCGTTGGTTCTTTGGTACATTGTTTTTCTTTTTTTTTCCTTTTTGGTTTTATAACTAGACGGTACTTGATAAAGTTTCCTGTAGTTTGTGTTTTCATGTGTCGTAACTTTTTTTGGCAAATCTTATTGTTTATCATGGAAAACCGCTTTTATTTTTTTGCATTTTGTTAGAATCATTGATAATACAATGTGATACAGTCTTTTTTGTGCCAAGTATCAACAACTTGGCCCCTATAATTCTCGGTATTTACGTGGAGTGCCCTCAAAGGGATCGAACATGAGTTGCTTTGAACATTGAATGATTTGAATTTTTTTTTTAAGTTGAATGGTTTGCAAATTGAGTCTACTCTCTATTGATTGAGATCATACCATTTGGTAGATAGGTTGTTTGTATGTGGTGTCGGGATAATAAATTTCATAAATAAAGTTATAATACATTTTGATAACATCAGACAAAACGCGCTTTCGTAATATATAAACAATTTAAGAAGTTAATTACATACATGGTTTTCTGGTTTATTTAAAATAATTATAGGGTTGGATACTAAGGGTTAAATGATATTGTGTAATCAGCTCTTTAACAAGATTGAGTATTAACACTAACACATGTGATTGGACTATCTAAATTTGGGAGGCTATTTGTGTAATTTACTTAAAATAATGTATTTTTATAAGATAATTTATATTTCTTTACATACATATTAAATTACATCGCAAGGATCTGAAGAATGTTAATTTTACCACCATTGCCGCGGGCCACAACCTATTACATCTCTTCAAATCTGAAATGAAACTGTAATGCTACCACTATTGTAAGCAAACTTTTGTTATGTTCATCACCATTAGGTGAGAAAAGGGGAAAGTAGAATTAGAATTGGGTGGATTTGTGGTCTGTTTGCTTATGGAACCAAAGAGGGACAAAAATCGAAGAGGAGGACGAATTTAACTAGAGAAGAACAAAATTGATGATGGCGAGGTGGTTGTGATGGTTTTAATCGGCGGTGGTATGGGTTCTAGCAGATGAGGAGAACGAACAAACGAGAGACAAAAATCGACGAGGTATTAACCACAAGTTAATTTATTGGTGGATGTGGCTTTTGTCTGGTATTGTTAATACTTAAACTCGTTACAAATTAAAAACATTATACCTTAAAATGTTAATTAATTAAACCTCTTAGTATCAAAATCTGTTATTTAAATAAATCACCTGGACTATTTATGTAACTAACTCTAATTAAAGATGCTTCTCGAAGTACACTAATTACAACACATGTATCATTAATCTTTTATATAATTTGATTTTATATATAATTTGATAAGTAAGAATAAGCTTTTGAATTTTTTTTGAATGACTGACTCACACATTTATATATTTCTACTTTTAAACTATGTCAACTTTTATTATATCTCATGTCAAGATTTAATCCATCTTTTATAAATAACCCATTAACATATTTTTCATTCTTAATATTATTACTTTCATATTTCCCCAACCAACACTTAATTACTTATTTCTCTTTTCTAAAACACACACACACACACACACATATATATATATATGTATGTATGTATATGTGTGTGTATATTATATATCATATATATATATATTACATTCTATGTATATAAATATATATATATTACTTCTAGAAGTACACTAATTAGAACACATGTATCATTAATCTTTTATATAATTTGATTTTATATATATTTGATAAGTTATAATAAGCTTTTGATTTTTTTAGAATGACTGACTCAACATTCATATATTTCTACTTTTAAACTATATCAACTTTTATTATATCTCATGTCAAGATTTAATCCATCTTTTATAAATAACACATTTACATATTTTTCATTATTAAGATTATTACTTACATATTTCTCCCAAACCAAACACTTAATTATTTATTTCTCTTTTCTAAAACACACACACACACACATATATATATGTATATATATATTACATTCTATTATATATATTACATTCTATTTTAAAAAATTATTAAATAACTATATCACTCTGATTTTAACTAAGTGATTTTACATATTTTATTTTCTAAGATTATTAACTATATATTTTATAAAAATCTTTTAACTTTTATCATGACTACCAGCTTAAACAAATAGCATATCCTCTTCCTTTCATTAGATTACCATTTTTTAATGATCCCGCTATCTAGACACCTTATAATCATAAATCGACCCTAAAATTATAAAGCAACACTTCAAATTTCTATACTAGTTGTATAGCATCATTCACGTCCTATAAGTGGTTCGTATAGTCATATACAGAGCGTATAACCTCTCTTACAGCTAGAGGTGGAAAAAAAAACCGGTTCGGCCGGAAAAACCGAAACCGGTTTGGGGCCCGAACCGGTTTGGCCTAAACCGGTCCGAAACCGGCCCGAACCACCGGTTCCCCCCGGGTTTCCAATTTCGAAATTAAAACCGTTTTTGAACCGAACCGGTTCCAAACCGATTTTCAAACCGTTTCAACCCGGTTTTCAAACCGGTCCCAACCGGTTTTTCAACCCGATTTTCAAACCGGTTTTAAACCCGGTTTTCAAACCAGTTACCGTTGGGTAACGGCTATATAGCCGTTTTTTTCATTTTTTGACCTTTTTTGATGTTTTTTTACCATTATACCCCCACTAAGTTAGTATATATATGTATTTGATGTTGGTTGAATTACAACAACTTATACCATTCTCTACTCTCAAAAATCTCAAAAACGCTCTCATAAAGACTTTTGTTTTAAACATTCTCATAAAAATTTTCTCAAATGCTTTCACCAAGTGCTCAATCATCCGTTGTTTGTAAAGCGTCTTCAAGCAACGTGGTGGTAGCAATCCTTCGTACGAATAGGAACCCCGAAATATGGTGCAATTACGATTTATGTCAAATGGCTAGCGGTCCAAACAAGGCTCGTTGCAAGTTTTGTCATAAGTTTTTCAAAAAAGATGCGAACACAACGTTGAAAAACCATATTGCAAATAAATATTGTAAAGCGTTAAAAGGTGAACCTTAGGTTCTCAAGGTCAAGCTTCATGACAAACGAAGGAAATATTTGGGCTTATAACGTTGATTCGGTTCGGGAGCAAATTGCGCATTTTGTAATTCAAGAAAGCTTGTCATTCAAACATTTCGACAACGAACGTTTGACTCAACTTATTCAACGAACTCTCCAACCATGTTACACCAATGTAAGTCATGCTACTCTTCGAAAAGATTGTTTAAAATTTGGAAAAAAGCTAAAAATGAATTAATATCTTATTTTGAAAATTTACAAACCGGTGTTAACTTAACTAGTGATGTTTGATCGACACCTCACGGTTCACTGGACTCGTACATTTGTGTCACCGCCTATTGGGTTGAACCCGATTCGCGGCAAATGATGAAACGTATGACTGCGTTTGAATTGTTTGATTATCCTCACACCGGCCAAAACATTTTTTTATCTTATTGATAAAGTTATTCAAACGTATAAATTAGAAAATAAAATATTTTCTATATCTTTTGATAATGCGTCAAATAACACTCTTACGATATATCATTTGAAATTAAAATATAAACCAATGTGTAAGGGTGTGTTTTTTCATAGTCGATGTGTTGCGCACATCATAAACTTAGCCATTCAAGACGGTTTAAAACGATTGAAACAGTTAAAGATTGTTTTAAAAAATGTTACGTGATATTTTTAGTATAACCAAAGATATACTAAATATCGCAAGTTTTGTAAAGACGCAAATATTAAATGTTTAGGCCCGAATTGGGACGTACCAACACGATAGAATTCCACTTGTAACATGTTTGAAAAAGCTATTGAACAAAAAGAAAGTTTAATAGCCTTTCATAATAGTTTGGTAAGTCAGGGAAAGGCAAATTCTTACCATCCATCGGGTTGGGCCATTATCGAAGAAGTAACAAAATGATTCAAATTTTTAAAAACGCAACTACGTGTCTTTCTGGAGTTTACTACCCAACGAGTCCGTTAGTACTTCACCAAATTTATTTAATGACTTCAAAATTAAATGAAATATCGTGTAGGGGTAGACCTTATACCGATATGATACCCCCAATGTGTAACATCCTGTATTTTTGTGTTCATTTTATTACCATTGTATAGCATCTTAGTAAATCCCTTTTTATACAATAATAATAATAGATAATTAATAATAATAATAATAATGATAATAGATAATAATATAATAATAATAATAATAATAATAATAATAAATAATAAAAAAAAATAATAATAATAAAAAATAATAAATAATAATAATAATAATAATAATAAAAATAATGAATTAAAGTGCAGGGGGCCATTTTGTCATTTTGTAAACTTTAAATAAAAGTTCATTTCATGAAATAAAAAGGTTGGAAAGAGCAGGGACCATTTGTGTAAAATCCCAAACCAATTCCCCCACCCCACCCCTCGTTTTTCCGGTAACCATCGGCCGGAGCTCCGCCGAGCTCCGGCAATGCCCAAAACCCCATTTCAAACCAATCTTGACCCAATTAAACCACCCAACCCCTTCGACCATGGGTTTCGAACCCGAACCAACTCCAAAAATCGAGATTCCCGCTCGTTAACCTTTCCAAATCGAACCTCGAACCAACCGAATCAAACACCACAATCAAACCTTGCCTAAATCTGCATTTCAATCAAATTAATCACCCTTAATCATAGTACGCGGCCTAATCAATTAATAAATCAATCAACATCGCAAAATAACAGCTCGAATCACACAATTTTGGTAAATTCGGACGCGGTTTCAAAATCGAACAAGTTAGAGCCAAAACCGTGTAATCAAAGTTATATATTGAGGGTTCGGAATCATTTCGAAGTTCCTGAACTCTCCAAACCTTCAATTTCACAAAAAAAAAACCACTCGATCAGAAACCCCAAACCCAAGAACACCCGATACAAAACCGATCTCGAAATCACTCGAAGCTTAATCGAAACAGGTAATTAGAACCTGTTAGTGACTCGATTTGGTCCAGGGATCAAAAGCCCCATGATGATTCGGGTGTTTAACAACGAATCGGAGGTCAATTTTGACCCTGTTGAACCTAGGGTTCATACGATTTGGGGGTGGACCAGGAGACTACTGTTTAAATTTAAAACAACCCAATGTGAACCAAGGCCACGGCCTGGTTCACTGGTTCCTGCGCCTCACCCTTCAGAGGGGGTCCCGGTTCGACCCCGGGCAACCCCCATTTTCTTTTTCTGTTTCTTTTTCCTTTTTCTTTTCATTTCTTTTTATTTATTTAACCTTTTTAAATTCTGAAAATTTCTAAAATTATTTATAAAATGCAGAATTCATTTAAACTTTTGTTTAATTAATTTTGTGACTAAATTTATTTTATAAAATACATTTGTATTTATAAATACATAATTTTATTTTTTTAAAAAAAAAATACAAAAGAAATGAGTAAACATAATACTTGTATATGTATATATTTTTTTAATAATTAAATTATTTAATTATTTATACCTATATATATATTTATATATTGTTCTTTTAGTAATTAAATCACTTATTATGGTTATACAATGTTATAATTGTTTAGTATATATATCTATATATATATAATTAAACAATTTAATTGTTTAGTTACTTATATATATATATTATATATATATTTATACGTAGTTCTTTAATAGCTAAATCATTTATA
The DNA here is from genome assembly GCA_024085815.1 of Flaveria linearis. Lineage (NCBI taxonomy): Eukaryota > Viridiplantae > Streptophyta > Magnoliopsida > Asterales > Asteraceae > Flaveria > Flaveria linearis. The sequence goes on from JABSNV010000524.1 coordinate 80,919, forward strand.
TTGATTATGATTATACAATATTATAATTGTTTAGTATATATAAATATTTATATATACATTCAAACAATTTAATTGTTTAGTTACTTATATATATATATATATTTATACATAGTTTTTTTTAATAGTTAAATCATTTATATTGATTATTTTACACAACATTATAATTGTTATTATATATATTTATATTATATTCAAAACAATTAAATTGTTTGATTACTTATACTTATAAATATATATATATTTGTATATAGTCCCTTGTAATAGCTAAATCACTCATTATAATTATTATATACAAACCTTAAAATCGGTTTAACGTACAATTTAATCAAGTTTTATTTATTATTTCTTTTACGCGCTAACAATTGATTATACCAAGTATAATCCATTCGTTCCATTTAACCGATCACGTTATTAACATGTAATAAATACGAATAATTATTAAATCATATTAGATCTACAATTAATCATCAAACAAATATAACGCGCTACTTTATTTCGTTTAGGTGCGTTGTGACGTTTGTGTTGGAATTCTTATTCGTGGTTATTCTTATTTCATCTACAAGTCTCCTTTATTAAACATGTGAGTTCTTATGCCCCGCTTTACGATTATTTCACATCTTTCGGGGTGAAACATGTTGCTTATACAAACTTACACATACACGTTTTGATACTTATTTCACACGTGCATTCTTACATAGTCGTGGTTGTTTGGATATGTTTAGTATTATACGAGATGTGACATACGTGTGCAATCATTAACTATTGCTAGCCTAGCGAAGTCTTAGATCTTTGGCCTGACAAGCCTATTTGGTGCTAAAGTCGATGTATTGCCGACTCCTAGGAGCCGTATGCTTGTGCACTAGGGAACCAAATACACTTAGCTAATCATGCTTATTCATATTATTCAGTCGAGGCTTGATTGTAACTATGCATGTCTATATACTTGCTATCTTGTGACCATTGACTAGAATTGCCACATTTTGTGTACTTATTGTATTTAAAACCATGAGAACTCACCAACTAGTTAGTTGACTTTATTTTCAACATGTTTCAGGTAATGTGCAAGCTTAGCGATGATTGAAGGAATGCATAAACCTAGATCATGGACCTAGGTTAATAAAGACGATTGAATTCTTGTTTTCGTTTAATTTATTTTGAGACATTGATGTATGTGGTGATTGAAACAATTGATTAATGGCACTTTATACTTTAACATAGCGTTATGTGGCTCTGATACCAATCTGTCACATCCCAACCTTTTTATTCATGAAATGAACTTTTATTAAAGTTTACCAAATGACAAAATGGCCCCCTGCACTTTAATTCATTATTTTTTATTATTATTATTATTATTATTATTATTATTATATTATTATATTATTATTATTTTATTATTATTATTATTATTATTATATTATTATTATATTATTATTATTATCTATTATCATTATTATTATTATTATTAATATTATCTATTATTATTATTGTATAAAAAGGGATTTACTAAAGATGCTATACAATGGTATAATAAATGAACACAAAAATACAGGATGTTACAGTCTCCCCAACTTAAAAGAATTTCGTCCCGAAATTAAGAATCAAAAAGGGTTACAAGAATAAGTAAGGGTAAGTCTTCTTCATATGTTCTTCACGCTCCCAAGTGAATTCCGCTCCTCGTTTGTTCTCCCATCGAACCTTCACAATTGGGGTCGTAGAGGTCCTAGTCTTCTTCATAATGCGATCCATGATTTCGACGGGTTTTTCAACGAAATGTAGTGACTCGTCGATCTGAATGTCTTCCAATGGCACATGCAAATTATCGTCGGCCAGACACTTCCTCAGATTCGAGACGTGGAAGACAGGGTGAATTCCACTAAGGTCGATTTTAAATTCTACTTCGCGTACGGGAGGTAACCCGCTAAGATCATCGGGAAAGACCTCAGGGAATTCTCGTACAACTGGAACATCTTTGAGTTCCTTCTCCTTGGCTTTGGTGTTGACTACATATGCCAAGAATGCCGGATAACTCTTACTTAGGCATTTCTGAGCCTTAGTACATGACATAAGCTTGAGTCCTTTGGAGGACCGTTCACCGAACACCTTCATCGTGTCCCCGGAGGGTAAGGGCATGCGAATGCACTTCTCGAAACAAATGATCTCGGCATGGTTCTTAGATAACCAATCCATGCCAATAATGACGTCGAAACTCCCGAGTTTCATAGGAATAAGGTCGATAAGAAACTTATGGTCATCGAGACACAATAGACAATCGCGGATAACCACGTCGACGGTGATGGGTTCTCCCAGCAACTTCGACGGAAGTTCGATCGTTTCTTGGTCTAGCCGGGTATTACCGGCGATTTATTGCCAACTTCTCAAAAATCGCAAAGCCACTCACGTCCTTGACTCAGAAGAACAAGCCTTTCGAGTGGAAAGCCGAGCAAGAAGAGGCATTTGAGACATTGAAGCACAAGTTGTGCAATGCCCCTATTCTGACGCTACCCGATGGAATGACGACTTCACGGTATACTGCGACGCGTCGAAACAAGGCCTTGGTTGTGTTCTCATGCAACGGGAAAGGTCATCGCATATGCCTCGAGACAATTGAAGGTTCACGAGGTAAATTATACGACGCACGATCTCGAGCTCGGAGCGGTGTCTTTGCTTTAAAAATCGGAGACACTATCTATACGGCACGCAATGTATAGTCTACACGGACCACAAGAGCCTCCAACACGTTTTCAATCAGAAGGACCTCAATATGAGGCAACGTCGTTGGGTGGAACTAATTAGCGACTACGATTGTGATATCCGCTACCATCCCGGCAAGGCAAATGTCGTAGCCGATGCATTGAGTCGAAAGACGCATCAAAAGATGGTTTCCGTTCAAGAGATTCGCGACCGACGCCAATGGTTCGATACATTGGGAGAGTTGATACTGAAGTCCGACTCGATGTCAACAATGCTACGGTGTTATTGCAGAATTAAGGATCGATTGTGACATCGAGCGAGTATTCGAAGCACAGCAAGCGGTGCAAACCGA